>PVIJ01010565.1:0-59408 GCA_004024925.1 Scalopus aquaticus
GGAAAGGGAGGAGGAAAGGGAGGAGGAAAGGGAGGAGGAAAGGGAGGAGGAAAGGGAGGAGGAAAGGGAGGAGGAAAGGGAGGAGGAAAGGGAGGAGGAAAGGGAGGAGGAAAGGGAAGAAAGACAGACAGACAGACAGACAGAAAGACAGAAAGACAGAAAGATAGAAAGACAGAAAGACAGAAAGACAAAGAAAGAAAAAGGAAGGAGGGAGGGAGGGAGGGAGGGAGGGGGGAGGGGGAGGGGAGAGAAACCTAATACTAACAATAGAAAAGTAACTTTATAAAGCAACTGGTTGCTAAACAAGAATTCTCTTTCCATTGTTTATTTTGAAATTTTATCTGCAGTATTACATCTCTTTTCCTTAATTTAGTGAGGTTTATTTCAAATTTAACATAACCTTTGCAGTAAGTAAATACATCATTTAGTCAGACCAGAATATTATATTTGTAAAGGCAAAAAAGATTTAAAAATCATTATCAATATAAATCTAAACTAGATTATATATAGTGTGAGCAATATATAATGCATAAAAAGTTTAGTTAGAAATACAGATTTAGAAACATCTATGTTTTTAAATTACCTGTGGTATAACAAAGAAAAGAGGTGACTAAATATTACCCTGAAACTGAAGCTTTGGTTGGCATAGTCTAATTATAAAGTCAAAGATCAGAAAGATAATACATAGATAAGATCCTTTATCTATGCCTGCCTTTAAGAATGCTGCCCTTTTCCTGTTCAATGCAGTGCTCCATTAACTATAATTTCCCTTTATTTAGCTCTAATTATTAACAGGGCTTAATTTTATTAAATACAAATCTAATCGATAAATGTTTATGACTTCTTAGGGATAATGACTCTTGTATGGACCAAGAGGCACGGAAAAAAGGAGTAAACAGAGAAGGAAGGAATGTGCTGAGCACAGTGCTAACTCTGAAGATTTTTTATCTCACGATGCAGAGAGGCTATCTAAAAAGTTATCAGGCTGAGAATTAATGTCAAACCAGTTTCTAGACTCTGAAAGGCTCACAGCATAAAGCTGCATAGAGATGCCTGAAGCAAAATCTTAAAAGTGAGTTGCACTCCCCAGGGAGTGTAGTTGTGAACTTGTTATCACAAGTTTTTGCAAAGACAAACTAGTTTTGTTGATTTCATTGATGCTGACCTAACCAATAAAAAAACACGGGGTATACTATGCATGTGAAATCTTTATAATCACTAAACAGCACAAGAAATTCAGAAATTTGGGGGGCTTTGCTTATTATCATTAAAGATTAACAGTCGGTATTTTCTTAAGATTTATTTATTTTATACACAGAAGAGCTGGGGTGCAGGCCAGAAGCGAGGGAGGGCAGGGGGATGAGAGGATTCACCAGAGACAGAGTGGGTAGCAGAATAGGTGGATTTACTGAAATACACTAAGGGTAGCAGGAGGCAAGACAGGAGAAGTCTGCTGCACTGTGTGGACTTGGTAAAAAAAAAAAAAAGTCAGAGTATAAAACAGTATTATGTTCTGTGCTCTTCAAAATTTTTTTAGCTATAGGGCCTTATATGCATAAAACAAAACCTAAAGTAATAAACACTAAAATATTAACACAATGCTTATCTGATGCAGATTTTG
Source organism: Scalopus aquaticus (assembly GCA_004024925.1). NCBI lineage: Eukaryota > Metazoa > Chordata > Mammalia > Eulipotyphla > Talpidae > Scalopus > Scalopus aquaticus. Next base: position 1,622 of record PVIJ01010565.1, read on the forward strand.
GAATTTTTATTTTTTTTCTAAAATATAAGTACATTTTAAAATTTTTTCTTTAAAACACTAAATAAAATTTCAAAAGAATTCAGTAGCAAGGCAAATTTCAAATGATTGCCTAAAAAGGACCAATACTATGTTTATAGCCTGACTCCTCTGAAAGGAAATGCAAGAATGGCTAAATGTATTCTGTATGAAACCATAACTACTTGTTGAACATGGACAAAGTAAGTAAAGTATCTATATAGCTAATTCAAAACTAACTCTTTCAGAGAAACAACTAAAAATATAAGTACCTTACTTATATTTGTGGAAACTAAATATAATACAGATCAGTAGAGATTCCATAAAATCTTTTATAAAATAAAAAGGTTATAATTATTTTGAATTCACAGCCTGTAATTTTTTTTTAAAGATTAATTTTTGCATACAAGCTGGAGTGCAGGCCAGAAGTGTGGGGCGGTGAGAGGGTTCACCACAGACAGAGGGGGGGAGCAGAACAGGAAGATCGACTGAAATACACTGCTGAGGGGAGCAGCAGGTGAGCAGGAGAGATCTGCTGTGCCATGTGGGAATCTCCCTGGCTGGGCCGCTGCGCTTAACCTGTTGCGCCACCAGGGAGGCTAGATCCTGTAAATTTTTAACACTTAAGGAAAAAAGTCAAAAGAAAAGAGAAAATAAAAACTTTTCTCTGCTCAGAGGCCCAAGTTAGGATTTGCAGAATGTCTGCTCTGAAGTATCTTATGTTTTAGCCATCATAATACCTGACTGAGGCTTTGTTCCCACATGTGAATATGTGAATAGAACTTTCTCCCTGTTGCAAGAACAAGACAAAGACAGGTTATTCCGACTCAGGTATGAGGTCAAGGCCCTGATGATGACCGAAGGCAGCAGGCTGAATGAAGTACAAGCCTCTGGGAGGCTGTGTGGATCCAGGTGGCTGCAGAGGGACCAGTAATCAACTGAACTTGAGTGGACTGCAATAGATAGAGGCATTACAAACTGTGCTGTCCCCTCCAAATCACTCAAGAGTAGTACAGAAAACTGGTACAGTAGAATAAAGGATTAGCTGAAAATTGCTTCACTTCTTTGAGCTGTGACTATCTTAAATCTCAATCTCAAATAAAGTTATACAAAAGCACACTTTTATCGGTAACCCCTCTCAATGCTTTCTTGTTGATGCTGTTCTTAATATGTGTTACCTTCATTAAGGTCTAATTAAACTAGGGATGCTTAGTAAAGTGGATTTTCTCCTAATAAAAGGAACATAAAGAAATGCCAGACAATCACACAGGCCTTTTACAAAATAAAACCAGAGTTAGCTTCTTACAATAGGCATTCATGTGTACAATGATATTTTACTTGATAGCAGGCAAGAGGCGAACCTACAGGGATAGTCAAAAGGTACTTGGCCCATAACCTCTGGAATTTCCCAAGCAGCAAGGGCCAAGGAAAAGCAGCTTTATCACTCTCCTCCCATAAGACATTGACCTTTATAATGTCCAAGATAGTAGCTGGACCCCACAAATCCTCTCTTAAATAATCTCTAAATATCCTAGCTGTAAGTAAGTCAGACTTTTCAGAATTATATAAACAAATGGGTAATTTGGCTTCCTAAGGTCTACATCTGACTACCTGCTATGTCATTTTATCACTCAACCACAAATCCAGAATGATGCTGCATAAAAACATTAAAGAGGTGACCCACAGAGGTCCTGGGCAAGTCACATAAGAGCTACAATTCTTAGTTTTCTCCATTACAAAACTGGGGATGTTTCTGTGGGTGACTTTATTTTTTTCCAGCTCAAAGTTACAAGATTTTATGATTATTATGTGCTATAAACCCTTAAGCAGCATTTACTAGAAAATGTCTATAAACTTAGAATGAAATATGCTGGGGTTCATAGCAGACCAATCTGATCTCCATGATCTCTTAAAACCATTAAAGCCATCAGTTCTAACCTGAAAAAGTAAACCAGACTCTAACCCAAGAAGGAACTTGTTTGACTGCTTTCTTTGCCTCCCAATAATCAAAGTGATATTCTCATAAACATCTGGTTCCCAAATACCTTTAAAAATGCATAAGCAGTATTTACATCTGACTGGTAACTGTATGGCAGTATTCCTCTTTCCTTGTTGTCTGACCCTTACTCCATTGATTTTTGTATTGAAATATACTAGACATGCATAAAAGTATAAAGAAACATTGATTTTTAAAGAGAACTAAATTGTCTCTTCATAGGGTTCCCTATATGCTTAACAGAAAGATAATGGCTGGGAAGACAAGGTCAGTCAAAAATGAGGACAGAGAGCTAAGCAAATAAGCACAATTATGTGTATACATTCCAGAATGTGCCTGGTTCAGGTATGACACATAAGCCTTTAAAGTACATCAATGCAAGTAACACACTCAAATACATTAGCAATCTCTACTTTATAAACAGCACTGTTGTTTGGAATATTCATTCCCAGTGGGTTACTTGAAATTTGAGGCACATTTTCTCCCTCTCACACATGCTATAAATGTGGTTAAGGTTTCCAAGCCAACACACAAAAGGCCAATTTAACACAAAGTATCTGAAACACTATACATCTGCCCTGCCAAAAGAGCAGAAAACACTGAGTGATCTTGTCATCTGGAAAGCTGAAGCTGGAGGGAAAGCAGACTATAGGATAATAAGGGGTGCAGATGGAATGGTGAGATGCCTGCAAGCTTTAAGGCAACTAAGCTCAGGAATTTTGAAACCAAGGACAGGTAAACTTGCTTCAATCAAATCCAGGTTCCCCCTGTTAAAAACTGGGTACCTTTAAACATGCTATTTACCCATTTCAAGTCTTAGTTTACTGGTGGTAATATCTGGCAAACTAACATTCAATAAACAATGATGTCTGGGTTTTTTTATTTTCTTAAAACTATATGGCTTCATCTTCCATCTTCCTATCTACAATAGAATCCTCAACACATAGCTGGATTTATCAATCATTACTAGAGAATGTTCAGTTGTCACATAAAACAAAACCAGATTTTTTTTAAGTGCCTAGGGAAGATACAGTGAAGAAAGTAGACTGTGTGAGTGTATTACACATGAGAAAATTACAGTTTGAATTAAAATGAAGTAACTAGGACAGGACTGAAGACAAGAAAACAGATAGTTATATCATGTACTAAGGATTCTCCAATGAAAGAAGATATGAGGGGGAATTCCAAGAAATTTCTAGATGATTTATGGAATGTCACATAAGCAAGAAACAAGGACAAGGATAACAAAATAATAGTGGCAAATGCTCATAGGGTTAGTGTATGTGTTAATCTTTACAACCCTATAAGATAGGTGCTATTTATTAAACTGGGACATGAACAGGTTGAAAGCTTACCTGGGCTCACTCAGCTAGTAAAATAAATCAGTACTCAAACACAGATTCTGGATCCAGATTTGTGAATCTGGAACACTCTCTTATACTGATGCTTTTGTAGTAATGGGAATCCACCCATTCCTACAAGGGGAATGGAAGTTTCTAATTTAATTAATATGTATCTTTAAAGTTTCCACTTACAAACAGGCACACATTACATAATCATTTGCAAACTCTCTGCCAGTGTTCATTTACAAATTCTCTGCCAAGTGGGGGTGGGAATAAGTAATGAAGTTTTATTAACTGCTGCTGACTTGAATGAACTGTCTGAAGCTATTCCCTATGTTCTACCTCATTTAACTTTCACAAAAGTACCTTTGTGATAGGTACTACCATTTTACAATTCATTTTACAAATAAGAAAAATGGAGCATCAATTATGAGCCCAAAGTCACAGAATTAATAAGGAGCAGAGGACAGCCTCAGACAGGTCCAGATCTTCCTGTTTCCAGTAGAGTGCTTCTTGTAATGCCACATCTGGTACACCCACATCCAAACAGGTAAACATGGGGCATGTTATATAATAATCAGGTAATATAAAGTAACAGTTAATCAAATTTAATTAAAAGTCAAAAGCATTTCACAATAAAATACTAAACTTTCTTTAGGACAGCTAAATGAAACCAAAATGCCTATTTCATCTATCCCCACATCTTCCACCCCTCTGAAATCCTTTCAGATATTCTTTATTACTTAGCCTCTAACAATGCCAAATACAATACATAACAGGTCCATCAAGGCACTTCTCCAAGAGCCTAAAACTGCTTCAGAAACATTAACTAGAAAACAAGTTTCAAGTTTAACTAGGAACAAGTTTCAAGAGCTCTCATTTTAAATACCAATGTAAGGCAAAAAAAAGGAAAGAAAAGAAGGGATAAGTAACCATATAGTAGAAAGAAGTGGTATTTGCTGTTGTTTGAATGCCAAAGAACTTCAAATTAAATACCAACTCTGCCATTATTTGCTTGCTCATCTGCAAAATGATGCCATTAAGATCCAACTCTCTGGCTATTAAAAGATTAAATTAAATATCAAATGCAAAGCACATACCACAACAGCTGATGTACAGTAAAAGCTTACTAATCATGAATCTCATCCTTCCTTTTGGGAAGATGTGCTACTTATATATTCCACAAAAATGAGAGATATGATCTATCCCAAATATATGTTATCCAAAAGATGACTAAAAATTTATAAAGTACTTTTCTCATTTTCCAACAAACCCACATCATCATTTCCATATTGCCCCTGAGTCTTATATCCATTTCATCCAGGATATGTATTTCTCTAACCATTTTGGTGTCACCTCAATTTGGGTAATCAAAGGGCAAGTATTTATATTTGTCACTAAATATATTTTGACAAGTTAAAGTTCAAATTTCAGTGTCCATTACATAAAGTTTTTGGGAACACTGCCATAGTCATTCTTTTACATATTGTCTGTTTGCCTTAGTACAATGGCAGAGTTGTGTAATTGTGCCAGACAGCACAAGGAAAATATTTACTGTCTTCCTTTCCCTAAAAAATGTTCTGTCGGGGCCTCCCTGGTGGCACAGTGGTTAAGCGCTGCATTGTGGAGCTGTCCTCGGCAGGCAGCAACACAAGTTCGAAGCAGCCAGCCTGCTGGCCTGGGAGATTCCCACATGGCGCACAGCAGACCTCTCCTGCCTCACTCGCTACTCCCCTCAGCAGTGTATCTGCCTGTTCTGCTCCCCACTCTCTCTGGTGAACCTTCTCGCCGCCCCACGCGCCTGGCTGAACCCCAGCTTGTATGCATAAATAAGTAAATCTTTAAAAAAAAGAAAATTAAAAAAAATGTTCTGACCACTGGTCAAAAGTTTTGAGGATGAGGGGAAAAAAACAGTATTACGAACAAAAGAGAAATCATCCACTACTACGATGAATTAAAGTAGTATCGATTTTGGAGCAGTGAAATGGCAAGTGTCAACAAGACATCCGAATCAACAAAGTACAGCATAAATTGAAAAAATCCTCCACTCCTGAGGACTAGGGACCCTCATGCCCCCTGCCTGTACACTCTTCCTCCAGATCAGGGCATGACCTGGCTCCTAATCATCATCATTCAGGTCTGAGCTCAAAGGGGATTCTCCACCCATCCACCTACATTCTTAACCCATTACTTTACTAGTTTTCTTTACTGCCCTTACTCCCACCCCAAATTATCTAGTTCACTGACATGTTTAATATCTTAGAATACTGGCTCCTTAAGAATGAGGACCTTGCCTTTCATTCCCCATAGTGTCCCCAGTACCTTGAACAGTGCCTAAAAAGCTGTTCAGCCAGTACCTGGGGAGTTAGGGAGCCAAAAAGAAAGCCTATAAATAAAAGGGACAAGTGAAGCTCAGGTGAAAACCTGGTCACCTGCAGTTTTAGGAACAGATGTGAAAATGCTGTTTGCAAAAACTTTAGGAAAGTCTTCAATGGGGGAAAGGGAGAGATGAGGAAAAAAAGGGAAGACCAAAAAGAGAACAAAGACACAAAGAAAAAAGTTTTGAGTCTCAGAAGCCAGATAGCATTGGGGTTACAGCACACCTTTAAGGAAAGGGGTGGTTAGCATCAAATGTTTTAGATAACAAGAACAGTGAAAAGGTGTTAAAACCTGACATCAAGGTCTCTGGTGACCTCAAAGGAGGAGTCTCAAGAGTGTGAAGGTGGTAGTAAGGCTGCACAGAGGGTTCAAGAATAAGGGGAAGGAGGGATAGTGAAGGCTTTCAAGGCATTTGGCAGCAGAGTAGACAGAGAATGGGATGCTCCCAGGAGTAGGAGTAGCAGAGAGGGGGATGGGATTCTTCTTTCTTTCTCCTTTTCGTAGAGTGACTCAAGTCTCATCATGTCATTGTCTTGCTTTAAAGTCTTTAAATTTCCCTGCTATATTATAAATCCCAAAGTAATATGGCTTAGAAGGCCCTGATTGATCAAGTTACCTCCTATCTCACCAAACTGCATCTTTGTTCTCTCTGCTTCAGTGGCGCAGCGTTGGTTCCCTTTCAGGTCTGTCCTTTGCACATGCGGTTTCCTATGGCTGGAAAACCACCTCATCCTCTTAGCCTAGTTAACCAGGCTCTTTCACTCTTCAGATTTTGATGTTTAAAAAACAACCATCTCAGAAACTCCTCCTTATTGCCCCCAAAATCTGCTTTACAGCAAACTAGACATCATCTCTCCTGGTACTGTACATAATTGCAAAACAGTAGTATAACTGTAGAATTATACTTTCTAGCAAGGAAAGTTCCTACCTAATTTGTTCTAATAGGTGATGTGTAAATAACTGTAAACTAAAGTAAACGACATGAAAACAAGAGTGCATTTTTATCTCAGTTTATGCATCATAAATAGCCTACTCCCTAAGTCCACATTAAGTGTGTCTACAATTTATGTTCAGGCCAGCAGCTTCCTGTGACCTCCCCTCCCCCCCCACCAACCCTTCTAACTACCTGAGTGATTGGTCATTTTAAACAATTAAATTGGATTTTTTGAAGACAGCACCACATATCAAATGTTTGCCCCAATCAGATAAATGGTATACAGCACATCAGTGGATGTGGCTAAAGCTTTACAAAATGGTGTTAACTGCACAAAACTGGTCAGAATATTAAACTAAGGCATTATTTGTCTTACTGTTTTAAACTTGTCTTGCACATTAACCCTAAAGTGGGTTTTCTGGTATACTCAGCAAAAGATCCAGTAGACCTTATTATGAGTCACATCTGTCTGCCTCCCTATGTGTGATCCACTAAACTGGTTTAACAGCAAGATTTTACACCAGGAAAGATACATTTGACAGACAATTTTGTTCCTAATTTTTTTCTTTCGCCTTTCCCTTACCATAACATTTCAAATTACACTAACTGAAAAAAAAAAATTGTTATGACTTACAGCCTTGCTAAAGTCTGAGCAAATTATCTGTGTAAATAAGCCTATAAATATAATTGTGCTTAACAGAACTATTATCAGTTTTAATACCCTTAAGCCCTTTAAAACTCCATTAAATAGGAGAGAGACGCTCAGCGGTGCGGGGGGGGGGGGGGAAGGGGGAGGGGAGGATAAGGGCACAAAATGGAATAGAAAAGAATACAAGGGACCATGGAGATGGATCACGGGTGAATTGGTGGTGGGCTACCCAAGGGGAATACAAAATGTAAAAGACATAAATAACAATTTTTAAAAAATAAAAAAATAAATTCTACCTATCAGGCAAAAAATACATAAATAAATAAAAAATAAAACACCATTAAAAACATGAGCTGTATTAATTACAAGTTGTTATCTATTTCCACTTCATATATTCAAACTTGTCTGAGTTACCCAATATACCTGAAAATAACAAACTTAAAATTTATTTTTTTAAATACCATAACAGGTCATTTTTAGGTAGAATTCCCTACTCATTGCCCATTCCACAAATACAAATTTTGGAGTTTTACAGTCTTCCTTCTCAAATGGGAAGAGGAGGAAACGATACAGCTAAATCCTTTGCTGTCAAAGCACATGGGATGAAAACAAAATCAAGTTCTTTTCCAAGCCACAGTGTAGGGTAAGTGAGAACTGTCAGGTTTTTCCGCCCTCCCCTCGTGATGGACTTCCCCAGGCCTACGTGCATGCTTGATGGCGGGCACCTGAAGTAAGGGTGGCCTGCGTGAGTGGGCACACCTGAGCCAGAAGCTGTGCTTATAAGCAGAGAAGCAGCAGCAGAGAGCAGATCATGGAGCAGAGGACCATTGGGGTGCAGCAGAGACAGTGAGATGCTGCCAGAGAGCCCGAGAGAGGGAAGATTCTCTGGGAGCTGGGAGGCCTGCCAGCCTCCTAACCCCCACCCCTGCCCCCACTGCCTGCACTGTACCTGGTTGCCTCCCTATAAGAAACCAATACAAAGCCTAAAAAGCAACCGAGGGCTCCAGAACTCGCTCCTTTGTGCTCCCTGAGTCTTTCTTGCCGCTACACATAGCAACTACTGTTATAGAAATAAGAATAATGCAACATAAACATCACTGAGAAAGAACTAAAATATATTTAAAGTATGATTGGGGGAAGGGCTGACTTTTTGCCCAATTTTATATTTTGTGTAAATCTTGCTTTAGGAAAAACACAGTATATGTGTGTGTGTGTGTGTGTGTGTGTGTGTGTGTGTGTGCGTGTGTGTGCGTGTGTGTGCGTGTGTGTGCGTGTGTGTGCGTGTGTGTGTGTGTGTGTAAAGAAGCCAATAAAACAGCATTTAGGGAAAAAATGAATATATATTTAAGAGTTCCTTTAAACTCTTATAATTCCTTAAACAAAATTCCCTGGAGCACTATCTGGTTTATAAGATTTATAATTTTCACACAACTGGGGAGACAATTTTACAAACAGGTATATGCCTGTGCCTCTCTGCCAACACTCCACCATCTGCTAAGAAAATAATCTGTGAAAATAACGCAGTACCTTTATATTGGCATTCCCAGAAAGGCTAATACATTCCTACCAAATTATAAAGTTTTGATGACATTTAAAGTTGAAAATTTTTTTTCTCATTTTTCCTTAAAAATCGAGTGAAACTATCACCTTTGGTGCCATTTGTATACCTAACTCTTCTTTTTTTTTTTTTAAAGATGTATTTATTTATACAAGTTGGGGCCAGAGACATGGGGCGGCGAGAGGGTTCACCAGAGACAGAGAGGGGAGCAGAACAGGCAGATCAGAAATACACTGCTGAGGGGAGCAGCAGGCGAGGCAGGAGAGGTCTGCCACACCACGTGGGACTCTCCCGGCTGGGCGTCAAACTCACATGGCCACTGCGGACAGCTCCACAGCGCAGCGCTCAACTGCTGCACCACCATCTATACCTAACTCTTCTTGATTTGGGAGACTGCCTTAAATGTTTAAGTTTTTGATTAATCCATTGTTGACTGAAACAAAATACATAAGCTATTCTATTCTGCATTTAGCAGGTCATACTTCCCTACAAGACAAAGCATTCTAAATATAAATTTGAACTCTCATCTTGTTTTTAACATAAAGCATATCCACCAATTAAAAAAAATACTAACAAAACTTTACTCATATGTGCCAAGCAAATATCTTTAGGTTGTATTGAATATTTAAAATCTTTAGGTTGTAGTCATTCAATCCTCAAAACAATTTTGGAAATAGGTGCTGTCTTTATCTTCATTTTTATGGAAAGGGTTATTAGTACTTGCCCACATTCTCACAGCTAGGTTCAAATCAAGCAGTCACTTCAGAGTCTCCAAAAACACAGACTATGAAAAACAAAGTTACAACAAAATAAGCCAGTTTGTTTTCTCCTAGAGGTATAATAAAGTGAACTGATTTAACCTCACCCATGTGGGCTGAAGTTATTACGACCTTCTCTGCAGATAGCCACAGCTCCTCTATTTAACACTTCTTGTGTGTCAGCTATTTTCTGTGTCACCGCATGAATGGTATATACAAGCATTCAATAAAACACACACAGCTCCTTAACTACTGGATATATTTTAATGAAATTTTAAATGCATAGAGATTAAAGCTTCTAGACTGAGTACGAGCAAAGAAATAGCTCCTAATAGTTCCAAATAAATCCACCATGGTGTGAAAAACCTGAGACTAGATGAACACGTGAATACGTGAGCGGAGGAAAAAATGTTAAGTTTCTCAAAGGCAACCTCCTCTTGCAAATCATTCAAATTACTCTTACCCTGAAGAATTAAAGCACCTTTCGTGAAGCAGAGATTCTTTACTGGTTTTTCATTTTAAGAAAAACCTAAGTCTGTCCTATTGCTATGCCAACAGCAGCTTCTTACTCTACCCTCACCTCCACTAACCACTTGTATACTTCCCAATCTGCCACTCATAAAGTTGCTCTTTTCTGCTAGAGACCAGAACTACCCTGCTCATCTCCATTATGCTCCACAAATTAACCTACCATACCGTGTTTTGACAGAGATACCTTCACTTTGGTAGGGCATTTAGAATGGGGTTCCCCCCCCCATAAATAGCCCCACCTGGAATGTTTCACTTTGGGTTACGGAATTACTTACTCCTTATTCTCTTCAAAAATTAAAAACTTACACTCCCTGCCTGAGAAAATATGCCTTTCTATATTCATAACCTTAACAACTCCTACTAACTTGAAAATCAGTTAGGCAAACTGTTAACAAATCATAAATTAAAATGAAAGTAGACTTTAGTCTATTGTAAGAAAAACATACATGAACTACATGACATCTAAGTATCTCCTGTTTCCTAACAGTCTTCTGGATAGCTGAGAAGTGGTGGCTAATTAAAGAATATTTTGTGATGAGGAGGGAAGAAACATAATGGTCATATGAAGCTGACCCTTTATAGAACTTTTAGTGTTTCATTTGCTAATGATGTTACTCTTAAACTCAAAAACAATGAATGGCTTCCTGTTCACACAACACAGATCCTAGCCCTTGAGGTCACACTGCTCACAGAACTGAGTGTCTTGGTCTTCAAAATCTGACCCTATCCTGCATGTCAAGCCCCACCAGCTTCTGCTGCTTCCCAGGACTCTGACCTAGTAAACAGCGGCCACCTCCAACTTTGTCTCTCACATGATGTATATACCCACCTTTGTGCCTTTGCTCAAGCTGCATATACAAAGAATGAGCTAATCAAGCTGTAATATAAAAAGCGGGTGGGGTTTTGTGGGGGGGAGTTACTTACTCCTCAGACTAAAGTTTCTAGGAAACAGTCTATGAAACCACGGTGGCCATGATGGTCATGTCCTATTTCTGCTTACTTTGCAAGAACAGCAAACAGGGTTGGCCGTAATGGTACGATAACGACCCCTACCCATTTTAAACAAGGAAAAGACCTTGGTATTCCATAAGTTGATAAGTTGTGATTCAAAGTGCCAGCCCAGAAAAGTGTTCACCTTCTGGGAGGTGACAACTCATCGCCCAGACCAAAAATAGCCATGGAATATAGAACTAAGATGCCTGACTCATGCTTTGATGGACAACATTCAGAAGAATGGTGTGCTCAATTTGCTGCAGTTCTGGACCCAAATTCTAGTTGCACCATGATCTAGCAGAAAGCAACCAATCAGACTTATCAATTTTCATTTTCTACATTTGTTCTTCAACTCCATAAATACTACCCAAAACACCCTCCTAATGTAAGAACCTCCACATCAATCTCCTGTCTGCTACCAGGTGACCTCAAATTAAACTGGTTCTTTTCTCAAAAGCTGGTGGCAGGGTTTTTTTGGCTTCTGTGTTATGGGGTAGCAGGCACATGTTCAGCAACATCATCACAATGTAGGACTGATTTGTATGTGCATAATCTGCAACTGAGAAAGTGAAAGAACAAGTTCAAGAGTCTTCAAATATTGGCAAACTCTGTATGGGTAAGATTTTTGCCTGTTTTGTTGTGTCCATTTATTCACTCCCTAAGACTCATAGTAAAAGCACAACAAATATTTACTGGGTGAATAAATGAACAAAGTGCTGTGTGAATATTACTGTAAAGTAAATTCAGTTACCAAAGATTAAAAATATCCTAACAAAGACCAGCTCTGTCTTCTGGTTCAGCTTAAAGAAACTTCCGTTTTGCTTCTAAAGCAGGTCATGCCTCAGGACTGGGCAATTTACTCACAGAGCACCAAGGAAAAAATGTGTGCCTATTGCCAGCTGTTAAGAATCACAGATCATAAAACCTTAGAAGTAAATACACCGCGGAAATGAACTTAATGTTTTATGTTTGCTTATTGCCTCAAACTGCCAAAAAGACTAGTGTATTTTACAGGGAAGAATGCTCATAGGAAGTAGTTTCGTACCCATGAAACCCAGTTTTTTAAAAAATGGCAACTGTTTAAAACCCTATGTTACTATAGGGTTTTTGAGACAGGAAGTAATAGTGGCACACCTAGCTGAGTAAAGGGGAGAACAAGAAGCAGAGAGGAAACAACACGCTGAAAAAGAACACGGTTTGGAGGTTAGCCTGCGAAGTGTAAAAACAAAGAGCCGGTTTCTCTAATGTCTCCTAAAATGTTATCTACCTATAAATCATAATTATTTAAAAAGGGAAAATGAAGAGCATGGGAACAAACAGAACCCTCCTTGGTCACCTGCCTAACTAACTCCCCTTTTTTCCCATTATTAACATCTTCTCACTGAAATGGCTCCTAGTAGAAAAGAAATTAGTGATAACTTGATTATCCTAAACAGGGCAGGGAATAGACAATGGATGACTTTTCTCCACTTTCTACTTTCCTATATTTTCTGAATTTCTTCTACAGTAAGTCTGTCCTCTTAAAACAACCTTTAAGTTTAAAGAACTCATACAGCTTAAAAGTGTATGTCCTAGGGCCTCCCTGGTGACGCAGTGGTTAAGCACTGCGCTTTGGCTCTGTTGGCAGTAGCGACGACGTGAGTTGTTCGACGCCTGGCCGGAGATTCCCACAAGGCGCACCTCTCTTGCCTTGCCCACTGCTCCCCTCAGCAGTGTACTTCCGTCCATCGGCCTGTTCTGTTCCCCACTCTGTCTCTGGTGAACCCTCTCGCTGCCCCTCGCCTCTGGCCTGTACCCCAGCTTGTATGCACAAATAAATAAATCTTTAAAAAAAAAGTATGTCCTAATAAGAAAACAACACTAAATAAATCCTTTACCCCCCCCAAAACAAGAGAATTTAATAAAACCAAAACAACCAATCTTTTCACTCATTGTCTTAACCCTTTTCCTCAACTGCCAATATAACAATTCATTTACCAAAAAAATCATATCTTCATAATAGTTAAAATGTATGTAGCACTTAACAGTTTGCATGCATTATTTAGTTGACATCCCTTTCCTCCGACAAGTGCATGCGATAGCCCACATGGGTATTTTTATTTCTGCTTTACAGGTGAGGAAACCATTGCCATTACAGAAACCAGGACCTTCTGGTTCCCCAGCTGTTATTCCAATACAGAAATTTCTCAACTCCGGCACTACTGATACTTTAAGCCAGACAATTCTGTTTTAGGGAACTGCCCCATGCATAGCAGGATTTTAGCAGTATCCTTGACCTCTCCCCACTAGATACCATTAACATTGTCTCCTCCCACCTTCCACCCCCTCTCCAAGTTGTAACAACCAAAAATGCCTCCAGGAACTAAAAATCTCTTTGGGCATAATCATACCCAATTAAGAACTACTGTTTTAAAAGAATCTGCAACCTTCTAGCATCTACATTCTATGACAAAACTCCAAATATCACTGAGCCAAAATCACAGCGTTATCAGATGCTGTTTGTTCAGCTAATTAGGCAATTCCACTTAAAATAATTTAACGTGGAAATTTTCTTGTACAAATATTCACATCTCAAATCTTCAAAAAGCAAAGCATTATCTCATCTGAAAATAAGGATATACTTAATAAAGACATGTAGTGACATGTGAGCTTAGAGGAAAAAAAACGCTTAGGAGTGAGGTAACACAGATGTCTTTGCTAATAAACCTCATTAATGCCATTATAGAGTAAATACTTGTTTCAGCTGGGCTTCTGTCTAAATGGTACTTCAAGGTTTTCACAAGAAATCAAATGATAACTTGGGAACATTATTAGAAACTATGGTCTGCAGCTGAAACCACTAGGTTTGTGAACGCAAAAGTTCTCACAATCCTATTTAGAAGCACTCAGTTTAAGTTTCTTCACACTAAATCTGAATTCATACCTGCAAAAGTATAACCCCACCCTAAAAATTCCCTATTTTCACCAGCTTTTTAGAAAATACCTGAACTGAAAAGACTTTGCAACCTAATTCCCTTCAACATCTTAGCTCTGTAAAGGTATGATCCCAAATGGTCAGATAATTACAAATATGGCATTAGCCAAACTAATACTAATACTGCCTAAATTACAGCAAATTGAAATACAATAATATTTTTAAATATGCATGAATGATTTTGTCCATGTGTCTAATTTATTCATCCTCTCTCATCATTTCCCAAAGGTAGTAATTAGAATACTGTGAAATGGGGAAAGTATTTTAAATGGCTTTATTCAGTGCTTCAACGTGGTTGTCACAATGCAATTCTAATATTAAAATTAGGATTTTGCAGCTGTTTAGGAAAACTAAGCTACAGAGAAAGTGCAGTTAACAGGATAGGTAAAATTAAGAAGAGGCTGTGCTTATTCATAACGTCCACAATCACTCAGGTATGATGTACTAATGTCTTTCAATGTAATTGGAACCTATAATGAGAAGACATTTTCTCAATATTACAAAACATACTGTACCCAAAGTGCCTTGTACCTCATGGTCTCCATTAACCTTCACCACAAAGTACAAAAGAACACATTGATCCTTCAATGAAAACAACTCCCTGATCTTGGAAGACATCAGCATGACCAAAAACAAAAGCAACACCACAAAATGGGGCTTTAGAAAGGAACAGAGATTTAATCAATATAATTTTTTTTGCCACTGTGTAACTCTATAACTCAAATCCTTTTCTCAAAAACAGCCAACAATCAATGACTTCATCACATCGAATTGGTGGTGCATTACATTCATCACTTAAATATCCAAGGCTTTTAATGCTTTCGTCCCGGACAGAAACAATGACAATTTTATACTGCTGTAAACTGCTGCCACTGAGGAAAAAATTCTATGACTTAAATTTTAAAAGCATGTATACAACCAGAGGCAGAAGACACAACCACCACGGGAGGGACGTGGTCCACTTCCTCCACAGAGAATATACAGTCCAAAAAATGTGCACCCAAACACCCGACAATCATTACCTTTTATCTACTCTTCCTAAACTAGTTCCCTGGTAAACATACAACTAAGGAGTCCACATCTCTGAAACCTGGGGTGTGACATCAACGGGGTATTTACTGATCCTGCTGAAGAGATGTCTCCCTCTGATGCTGGCGACCGCGAGCACTTAAGACAGGGGGCCAGAGACCAGTCCCAGTTTCAGTTAATTGGTCCCTCTCAGTAGGATCTGCAATATCCTGGGGGTCCTCACAGTTCCTCTTCCCTGTCCCTCCCGCCAAGGTGCGTGTCTCGCGCTTCGTGCAGGCTGCCCAGGGTCAGGTTCCCAACGAAATCTAAAAGAGGAGGGGGCGTTTCCTGAGTTCACAGACGACCTCCTGCTCCAAACACTACCCCAAATCCAGAAACTTTTCCTCGGTGAGATGACAAAGAAAACGGCTAAGACCTTAAGCCTCCGTCCGGTGGTCGGGGACGGGGGGCGGGAACCTCCAACCCCAACTCCCAAACCCCCGACAATTCTGCTAGAGCTGGAGGTCAAGTTCTTCGTGCAACAGCGAGGGACTTCAGACCTCAAGCCCGCGCCTGTAGCTCAGAGTGGTATAAACAGGATGTTAGAGCGTTCCAGGCTTGTTTATGAAAACTTGGTGTGTGCTCTGGGGGAGGGAGCGGTGAGCCTTAACCTTTCCCCTCCCGGCCTGGGGCCCCTGTCCCTCGACCTCCCCGCCGCGGGCCAGCTCTACTCGGTTGGAAATCCCCCGTCTGCCCCGCTCGCGCCCTCACGCCCCCACCCCGCCCCGGCCACCAGCTCCAGCACCCGGCTGGCAGAGCGGCCCAGGCTTCGCGGGGCGCGAGGACTCAGAGCGGCGGCCGCGATTCCAATCGGCGCCCAGCTCCGGGCCCCGCGCCCCTCGCCCGGTCGCGAGCGGCCACCGCAGACTTCTCCACCTCCCCTCGATGACACTCACCACTTCCGTGTGCGCCTGGGCCAGGGGGCTGCAGGTCGCTGCCCGGTTGGGGTCGAGCGGCCTGCTTTCCGAGCGGCCAGCCCCGCAGGGCCCCGGCGTGCGCACGCCCGGGCCTGAGGAGGGGTCGTAGGGAGGGCGACCAGGGCTCCGGCACAGGGCCGCACTGTCTGCGGCTCCGGCTACTCCGCCGCCGCCGCGGCCTGCGTTCAGCGACGCACCCGCCTCCCGCCCCGCCCCACCCCTCCAAGAGCCCAGCCGTCTCTTAACGTCACGCGCGTCAGTCCCGGAAAGCGGGCGGGGGCAGCTGTAGAGGCCGCGGCACCGCCCACGCGCAGAACCCAGCGGCTCTAGCCTTGCGCCCCGCCCCCTTCCGGCCTGCATTCTGCCCACGCCCCTAGCTCGTCTTTTTTGTTGTTTTTTTGTTTTGTTTTGTTTTTACTTACAAGGCGTCTTCTAGAAACACTAATCGAGGGATAAGAGGTCAGCCCCGCAGGTAGTAAAATTGTCAAGATGTGGCCATAGATTGACCCCTTCCCAAGTTTGGAGTGCCCTCCGTCACATCTTTGTGCACTGCTTTAATCACAGTCCTTTGGAAGAGGAGAGAGCTTGTGAGGCTTAATAGAAAATAAATCCTCCAACTTTGACAAGTTATCCAACCCATACTCTATTTAAAGAACAATTTAAAAATACATAGTATTTTTAGTAATAAAAGTTAACATTTGTTGATATCCAGTGTTTGCCCAGCGGTTTTCATTTTTACTGATTATCCTTCAAAAGTAGATATGCTCTTTTTACCCATGAGGAAATAACTGAGGTTTAAGTATCTTAAGGGCACACTATAGCCAAGATTCATTTCCCTTTGAAATCCATGGCCAAATCCTGGCATGGCAACATTACTTGTCTTGATTGTTTAATACTAGGCTGATCTGCACCACCTGTCACCGAAAGGACCACAAACACCTCTTAAACTGTCTGCAGGCACTCCAGTCTCTAATTAATTGTTCACGGTGAGCTTTTAAAATTCAAATCTGCACCTCTCACTCCCAATACTTGAAACACTGCGGTCCCTTCCTCTTGAAAATCTCAAAAGGAAAACCCTCTTAGTCGAATCTGGTCAGACCCTGCTGTTCACTGAACTGCGCTTCTCCCACCTGCCCTGATTTCACTAAACCCTGAAGTGAGAGGTTACTGCAACTTACATCGTACTGAGCAAGAATGACTGGTAACTAGTGAGTGAAAAGAGCCCTGGAATCTAAAGTCCTGAATTTTAGGTCCGGCTCCCCACCACGAACGAACATGGCACCCTAAACAATTAGCAATATACTCATAAAAATTTAGGGACAAACTAAAGGATTTCCACAGTGCCTGTGGAAGGAGAAAGCAAAGAAGACAGAAGAATCAAGCAGAAAGGTGGTGGACCAGGTGCCTATACTGAGTGTTCTTGTCTATGTTTGCTTTAGCTGGCACTCAAGGTTGTTTGCATCATTTTCTTCACCTGTTAAACTAGGAGAATACCTTCCTTATAAGGACTATGCTGAAAGCAAACTGACACATGGCATGGGCTTAAGTAAATCACTGATTTTTATTCAGCGGTCCCTTTAAAAATAGAAGTAACATGAACAGAGACCAAAACATGAAAGAGCCACATTAACACAGTTATCAGACAAGGTGACACATGACAAAGGCAGCAGTAACGCCACTGTGCTCAAGAATCAATCTGGGTGTCCTGCAGGGCTCATGCAATGGAATAAAGAGAAGGCCATGCTGTAGTTTAGATCCATTCTCCCATACCAGCCACTGCAGTAAGTGCATGCCAAGGATTTAGAGAAAATGCACTGCTGACCTCTGGAGTGGGGGAGACAGATAAGGGATATATTCATGCTTCATGGTCTTCTAAAAGTGATCACAAAAAAGAATTAACCTAGCCTGAAGAAATTAAGAAGAAAAGCAACATACAGCAGACATGTCACAGGAGCCAGAGAGAACTTGGCATGTTCAGGCAGTAATGAGTATATGCTGTGGTGGTTGGGGAGTAAGATGAGCCTTATGAAAAAACTTTTGCCTAAAAGCAATACTGTTTTTGAGATATGTAAGCAGTTTTTCATTTTAAAAAAATCACTCTAGGGCTGGGTTACTTAACCTCAGCACTACTGACATTTGGGATGGAAAATTCTTTGGGGGAGGGAGTGCATCCTGTGCATAGTAGGATGTTTAGCAGCATCTCTGTCCTCTACTAAATAGCAGTAGCAACCCCATCAATCCTCCTCCATCCTTCTGACTCCCAAACTCCCCCGCCCTGGCTGAATTGTCACAAATATGTCTTCACACATTGCCACATGTACCCTGAGGGACAAACATCACCCCTATTGAGAACCCACTAATCTGGGGCTAATGTGGAGATGGATTGGAGGGCGAGCAGATTAATTACACAGCATTACTGAGCTGCAAGTGATGAGAACATCTGAGACAGTGAACTAAGGAGGGATAGGGGAAGACCAAAGATAGTATAGACAGTGCATGGTAACTGATTAGAGGTGACTGCTGAAGCACAGGGAGGAATCTGGTATGACTCCCAGATTTTCCAAATTAGTTGACAAGTTGACCAAGGATCAACTGAATGAGGAATTTCATTATATGTCTGAGAAAAGTATTTTAAAGTCACTTTTCAGTGACTTTATAGGAGTGTGGGGAGGCGATGGAGGGGAGAAGCAGTTTAAAAGAAGGAATACAAATATTTCTTTTCCTTTTAATATGTAATATGTAGCATGGAATCTGCAAACCTGCTACAAATATTCATCTAAATTGAACTAAACCAAATGTAATGAAGGAGAAGCCTCTAAAATAAAACACGCTGTCTACCACTAATCATACATGCATGGGTTTCTCACATAAATCTTCACAAAAGAACATTGGCTCACCAGTCCATTTCTCTGCAAAAACTATTTCCTAGATTTTAATGGGGAAACATATTAGCTTCAAACAATGAGATTTGCCTTTAAAATGTTATACTGAACAAAATAAACTAAACTAAAATGCCATTATGCAAGTCATTAAATTAAATTACAAAAGAATGGAGGCTATAATCACCTGTGACTTTGCAAATTACCGTATTACATATAATGTATATTTTCTTCCAATCATTTTTTTCACAAGGGTATTCTTAATGTAAATATAACCATGATACACATGTAATTGTATGTTTTTCCTTAAACTTGTTTTAATTTATAAGCATTTTTCCAAGTTATGGCAAAAGCCTTCATAGCTAGTGAATTTCTTATGCAATAACTTAAATAATGATTAAATATTCAGTTAAATTTTTATATTTAGGTAATTATCTTAGGACAGATTCACAGAAATGGGATTTTTTAATCAAATGAACTGCATAATTTTAGATTCCTGACAAGTTAGTTTCCAAGAACTTTCCACAAAAGTTCTTGTAGGGTGATGAATCCTATGCATAATTTTAGATTCCTGACAAGTTAGTTTCCAAGAACTTTCCACAAAAGTTCTTGTTAGGGTGATGAATCCTATGTCTTGATAAAGGGCCTTTAGGTCTAAGTTCCAGAAATAGTTTTCTTCTCTTAGACAAGGTTACATATTACTTACAAAACTGATTGTATGACTCCCTTTGATTTCTAGGAAGCTCAGAATCAAATTTCAGTCATATATGTATTATGTACAAAAACTATTAACATGTACTTTGTGTTATCGTCACATTAGCACCATCTTTTCTTTCATTTATGTTCAGATCACACTGACTCTTTATTGAATACACTATCTGCCCACTAGTGTGTTAACTATTACATAATACCTCATTAAACCTGGCTTCCCCTATTATGGGCAAGCAAGATACCCAATTTCTGTAAGCTCTGATTTCTTCATTTGTAAGAAAGGAAAATCATAATACCCACTTCATTTGGGTTATCATGAAGATTATAATGACAGCTAATATCATTAGTTATTAGAAGACATTCAGATATGTGTGTCCCCCCAAATAAGTCAAAATAGCTAATTATTTTCCAAGATGTCAATGTAGTTATTTCTAAAATGATAAGTATCCATTTATTATAAAAAAAGTTCAAACATACAGAACTGAATAAGTATTAATCAATTATGACTTTAATTGAAGGCTTTTGTGGTTCCCATAATTAACAGCACTAAAGCAGAATCAATAAAGCTAAAATATAATCAAGTCCACCCAAAAGGGCTCATTTATGGGGTTTTTTTTTTTTAGTATAAAACAAATGAGATGATGGCTGCCTCTGAAGGCAGTGAAGCCCAAGAATGCTTTACTTCAAAATCTACTCAGTTTTGCAGAAATATCAGATTGCTGTAGACTGACTTACTAACTATAAAAATGAGACTTAGTCTACCTGGGGACTTAGTATACTGCAGTGATATTGAAAACTCTTTGTGAAGAAATGCTTTGCTAACGACCAAGCTTAGTGGCCTGGAAAGACTCCTGGATTAGAAAGCAGGAGAGGTGATGTTAGGTGAACATTCCTGAAGACACATAAGGCAACCTTTTTAATCTCTTTGCGTTTATATTGCTCCTTGGATCAGATCATGTGATTTTATGATGGTTGTCAGCATCAAAATTCCGTACATTCATTTTTTAACCTCTCAGTGTCCATGCAAAAGTTACTGACCAAGAAATCATGTTTGCATTTGAAGAAGAAAGCATAAATTATATACCCCCAAAGCAACAGGAAAATAAATTAGAGCTTAAGAAGAATTAGATTTGGCTTTTCCTCAAGTTCTAATTCCCTGTTATTCTGGAAGTAGAGTAATATCTAGGAAACATATTCTCAGAAGTCTTTGGAATCCAACAATTCAACTCTATTCAACAAATATTCAACACATACTAAACTCTTAAGTTTCTGAAAATACAATATGGGCCACATATGATCAGTAACAATCAGTTGAATTTGTAAAGGCTACTCTGCTAGATCCATAACGAGAGTAGTTACTCTTCCTGCTCTCGGGGGCTATAGTACAGACTAGAAAAAGACAAGACATCCCTCTGAAAAATCAGTGACCAAATGCTAAATGGCTGGTACAGGCAGGAAATGTCTGAAAATTTTGGAGACAGGAAATATCACTAAAAATCCAGGTAGACTTCCTGGAGAATGAAATGAGAGCTGCACCTTGAAAGATACTGAAAAACTAAAAAGTGGTAAAGTGTTAGGACTACTTAGTTGGTATTTATATCCTTCCCAGAATTATTAAGATTAGGTTTTTTTTGATGTGTGAAATAAAACTGAGTGTTCTTTCACTCAGTTTTAGGTACTATGACAGCAGGAACTATATATAAAATTTCTCTGTGATTTGGCACAACAGATACATATGAAGTATCTACTCTCCATCAGGCACTGTACTGGATCAACTTTGGAAGAGAGGGAAAGGTAAAAAAGGAAAGAGAAGAATTCGAGATATAACTCAGAAATTGGTTTATGTTCCTTTGCCTCTCAAAGATCTGAGTAAACTTGGTTTGAACCCCAACTCCACACCTGGCTTTTAAAAGTATAAAGCCCATCCAGAGGAACACTTCCATCTCCTCATCCCTGCTCTGTTCTGCACAATGCTGAAATGAAACACTGTCCACTATCAAAGGCACTAACACAAAACTGCTTGTGTTTAGCAGCTATGACTTCAGATGTAAGCCACTGCAGGGAGTGCACTGCTGCCCTGCTGACTCCTCGCTCCCAATTCTTCCTGCCCTCCCTTTATTCTTTTCCTCACACCCTCCTTCCCAAGAACTCCAAATTCCTCCTGTAGTACACACATTAAGTTGCTGTTCCTCTAACATCCAGGTCCCAGGTCTCAACTTTGCATCTCAAGCACCAACCAATTCTATTATACCTACTTTCCAAATCGAGATACCTCTATCCCCAAGAGGAATTCTGGGGACCAACTATTAAGAGAGTGGTATTTTCTCCACCTTGAGCACTGGCTACTCTAAGAGAAGTCCAGAGTGTTTCAGAGGGACAGAAGGAGGACAGATGCCGGAAATGGACCAATTGACAATGAAGGCTTTCTTGACCTTCTCTCTCTCTCTCTCTCTCTCTCTCTCTCTCTCTCTCTCTCTCTCTCTCTCTCTCTCTCTCTTGTTTTCTTAATGTGACTTTGAGCACATTATTGTTTTAAATTTCAGTTTTCTCATAAGAAAAAATGGGAATGATCATTTTTCCTGACTTCTAATAGTACCTGGCACACTTTAAGTCTTTAAAAAGTTGGTTATTATTTTACTAATAGAGGCCACCAAAACTCTGAAGTTTTAAGATGCAGGACATTTAAAAAAAGGAAAGAAAGTTCCCCTATTGCTAGAAGATCAAGTCCATTGCCACAGCCAGGCCTATAAGGTCTATTATAATCTAGCCCCAAATCTCTGCTTTACCCTTGCAGGCATTTTATAAAAACCTCCTTAGTTCCTCCAGCCAAACAGAATTCCTTCTTTAGGTTCCCCAGAGTACTTTGAATATACTTTGATACTTTCCTTATCACATTGAATTCTCTCTATTTATTTGTATAACTATTGCCACTCTGGCCTACCCCACCCCAGGCTGTGAGTTTATGGACACTCTGTAAGTATTAGAGGAAGGAAGGAATATGAGACAACATAACAACATGGTCAAGGGATTTCGACTAGGTACCCAGGGGACAGGGTAAGACAGCTTTTTTTGCTTCATAAATTCTCCTCAGTCTGGGACTGAGCAAAAGTGCAAAAGACATAATATTTGCATAATTGTTTGCCCGTGATGGCGGTTGAGCAATCTATGTGTGCCTTCCAGGTAAAGCATGACTGGCGAGGGACTGCTGGCAGGGCCAGTATCAGGCAGAACACCGTAACCACCAGGGAGCAGGACACTGCTGTTAAGTTTTCCTGCAAACTTCAAGGTTAATATGGTAAGCAATTAGGAGCAATAAGTCCTTCCAGGTGTGGTCAATTGCCAACAGGGCAGATAGACTTGTGGGCAAGGACCATCCTCCCTTGATCACTGTTCACTGTAAAACAACGATGAAAGATCTAGAGAGGGAAAGGAGATATGTAATGTGATTCTCACAAAGTTGACTACCTGAGGATAAGATTTCAAATTACTTAGAATATAAAATATTTTTGAACATACGGCAATATAGAGGGAGATTATATATCCTGATGTATCAGGAAGCATCCCATTTTCATATTAGTGTATTATTTTTGTTAAAAGCAAATGAAGATAAATTTATTTACTGAATACTTATGTATTTCATACTATTTTTTTATAGTGATGTATTGGCCCCATGTTTCTCACAGCATTATTCACAATAGACAGAATTGGAAACAACTTAAATGCCTATTGATTGGTGAGTGGATAAGGAAGTTCCGGTGCATATACACAGTGGAATACTACTCAGCTATGAAAAATAAAAACATGAAATGACGTTTATAACATGGATGGACCCAGAAGGATAACAGTGAAATAAGCCAGACTGAGAAAGAAAAAACACTGTATGACTTCACTAATGTGTTAATTAGAGAAACAAAATAAATAAGTGAATAAAGCGAAACAAAACATGGTGTATAGAAGCAAAATAGTGGTTTTCAGAAAGGAAAGGGGGCTAGGAGCATGTAGGCTGAAGAATGGAAATGATACCTTTAATGGCAAACATAATGTAGTATATAGAGAGATATTAATTTATAAGAGTGTACACCTGAATCATATATAATGTTATAAGCAATATTATTTCAGTTCTTAAAAAGTGATACGGTTGAGTCAGCTTCCTCTGGTTAATGAGAGCAGATGGGGTGTGTGTGTGTGTATGTGTGTGTGTGTCTTCTCAATTCCACATTAGATGATTTAACACTAACATCTTAAAATCAGCCATGGCTGGAGTGTTTACACGATGGCAAATGGCAAATATTAGAAACCAGGACATCCCACCCTCCCACATAATAGACCTGCTTATTAAAAATTTACAAGCATTTTTGGCTTTACAATGCATGGTCCCAAATAGTCCTCACAATACTCCTCTTTTACAGATGGGAAAATAAGATTTACAGAGGCTAAATAACTAAATAACACTATAAACTCTTAGGTGGCAAAGGCAAGGCAAGATTAAAATTCACAACATCTGACTCCAAACTTCATGCACTTAACTTTTTAAAACACTGTAACACTTGAAGTATTTATTGCCCAAGCATTTCTCTTATCTGCAAATGCTAGTTTTCTCTTTCTTTACTTTTTCTAGTTACATGCTTTCTTAAGAAAATAAAATCTCTGTATATTTCAGCACTCTTACATATGTTTTATATGTAATATTCATCATTCTATCACAATCTCATTTTTTTATGTTTTATACATTCTTTCTTGAAAAGTATAATTTCTAAATGTTTCATCTCCTAAGCACTTACCCAACTATTTCCAAATAATTTTCAATTTTAATCTCTTGGAAAAGTGATTCTTCTGATTTCTCCAACTTTTTTTGAGCTAACCAAATCTAACACATTGTGTTATCTTTTTCCTTTTTTCCATCTTGTTGCAAACCCCTTAGATGTATAATTTTTCTTTTTCTAGAAGGACTGCTACTCCACTTTTCAATTCCAATTTGTTTTATTTTTTTAAAAGATTTATTTATTTATGCATACAAGAACTGGAGTGCAGGCCAAAGGTGTAGGGTGGTGAGAGGATTCAGAGACAGAGTGGGGAGCAGAACAGCCAGACTGACTGAAATACAATGCTGAGGGGAGTACCAGGTGAGGCAGGAGAGGTCTGCTGTGCCATGAGGGACACTCCCTGACCAGGGATCGAACTCATGTTGCAGTGGCTCTGGATAGCTTCATAGTGCTGCGACTTGACCCACTGCGCCACCTGGGAGGCCCGATTCCAATTTATTTTAAAAGGCTGTAACTCAGGATCAGTACGATGGAAGAAACGAAACACAGAGGTCAAGGTTTGGGGAAAGGATGAGGAGTTTCCATGCTTTCACTGAGCATGCCACTCTCCCACTCACTAAACAGGAAGCTCTGCGCACCTTTAATTTTTAAAATTTACATAGCAGAAAAAATTGTCTACCTTATATCCAATGAAATTTCATGACTTAATCAAATCAACAAAATGGGGAATAAGCAGGTCCAAACTCCTTCCTCCTATGGAAACACTGAAAAATAAGTAGAAGCCTTCATAATCAACTTTGTCAGACTCTGGGAAAAAAATCAAAAGCTCACAGCTTAATCAACAAAAAGTTAACTTAAAAGTGGTAAGATAGGGCCTCCCTGGTGATGCAAGGGGTTAAATCTCAATACTATGAAGCTATGAGCAGCCACTGTAGCAGTGCTGGCCCACATGGTGTAGCAGACCTCTCCTGTCTTGCCTGCTGCTCCCCTCAGCAGCATGTTTCAGTAGATCTGCCTATTCTGCTCCCCACTCTGTCTTTGGTGAATCCTCTCACACATATACCCCACCCCCTCCCCCCCCACCTCTGGCCGACAGCTCTTGTCTTCATAAATAAATAAATCTTTTCCAAAAAATTTTAAAAACAAAGAAAATGAGAAGAAAATCAAGTTAGTCACTACAAAAAAAAAAAAAATCAAACACAGACAGTAATGTTGGAAATGATGGACAAAAGATAGAAGAAATATAGAAAACAACAGAATCACAGAATTTAGTCTTTATTATCACATTAGATGTAAACAGATTGAGCTTCCCAATCAAAGGCAAAACTGGCAAAAAAGTGGGCCTCCCTGGTGGCACAGTGGTTGAATGCTGTGCTGTGGAGTTGTAGGCAGCAGCGATGCGAGTTCGACGCCCGGCCAGGGAGATTCCCACATGGCACGGCAGACATTTCCTGCCTGGCCAGCTGCTCCCCTCAGCAGTGTATTTCCATCCATCTGCCTGTTCTGCTCCCCACTCTGTCTCTGATGAAGCCTCTCACCGCTCCACGCCTCTGGTCTGTACCCCAGCTTGCATGCATAAATAAATAAATCTTAAAAAAAAAAAACTGGCAAAAAAGATTTAAAAAACCTGATTCAACCTACACTGTACAAGAAACTCACTTCACAACCAAGAACATAAATAGATTAATAATGAGAGGATGGGAGCCTCCCCTGGTGGCTCAGGGTTATTAAGTCTCAGCACTATGAAGCTATCGCCAGCCAGTGCAGCATGTGTTCAATCCTGGGCCAGAGAGATAACCCATATGGCACAGCAGACCTCTCCTGTCTTGCCCATTGCTCCCCTCAGCAATGTATTTCAGCAGATCTGCCTGTTCTGCTCCCCACTCTGTCTCTGGTGAATCCTCTCACCCCAGCCCCCGTGCCTCTGGCCTACACCCAAGTTCTTGTATGCATAAATAAATAAAAATAAATCTTAAAAAAATGAGAATGGGAAACTATATTCCAATTAAGTGGTGACCAAAAGAGAGCTGAGTACTCTATATGAATATCAGGGAAAAAAAGACTTAAGAGAGAGGATCTACAGATGAGGTGCCTAGGGGATGCAGGGCTAGTGCTCACACCATGGGGTATATATATGTCCATGAATAACTTAAATGATCCCCGAAGTTGGAATGTCCAACCTAATTCCAGGGCTGATGAGGAAATGGAAGTAGATGGAATTATACCCTGTTGGCTTCAATGCTGGGGTTGGCTGCTTTTCCTGTTGATATGCACCCTATGATTCCTGGAAGCAATAGTCTCTCAGCACATGGACCTGTTCATTCCATCTGGAAGAACCTTTCCCACCATACTTGTTGGCTTCATACTTCTTCGTCTCTTTAAAGCCACCCCAACTCCACCCAACACTGTTAGCCATTTTGCCTCCCCCCAGTCTTTGTTAGAGAATATTGTAACTGCTTTGCCTGTTAGCTTCCTGTAGACTGTGGCAAAAGGAAAAAAATAAATGACAGGTTGGTTTTGGTCTAGGGAGTCTCCAAAAGAAATCGAAAGAGAGTGAGAATGGCTGCTTTCCAGGTAGAAGTCCAGCACCACATCACGATCTCAGAAAACTGGCATGCTATTGTCCAGTTGTCTTTAGAAACCCTTATCTGGCAGGACGCAAATTGGTAGAAGAAAAGAAGTTTCTGTAACAGGAAGGCTCAGCTGAGCAGACTGAGTCATGTGATCCTCTCCCCAAGCTGGTTTCACAACAGTCACTGGAACAGCTGCTCCTGAAACTGTTTCAGCACCTGGCCCCAGCCTTCACCCTTGAGATCTCTGGCATCAAGTACCCACTATAAATGATTGACAAGGATATGGTACTTAATACCAGCTAATAATACACAGTGGTTCTACTCAGAATAGACCAAAGCCTAATTAATCAGTCAGTCCCACACACCCAACTCCACTCATGAAAACAAGGGCTTCACAGACTTGGTGATCAACGTTCCCTTGGAAGATACCCAATCCACGTTTTCTGCTGGAATGTAAGATATCCCAGTAACTGAAAAACATTAAGATTGGAGGCATCACTTATTTTCAGAGCCCATACAGATGGCTAGTCTACGCGGGCAAAGGAAAGTTTGCCATCTGTCCAGACAAGCAATGTAACCTGTACTGAAGATGGCATGATCTCAGCAGGAACAGCATCACCTGGATTCTATGGGTGATGCCTACCACCACGGAGGACCTGGACAGCCATACCTTGCGCCAGCTGCTGTTTGCTAATCAGACCGAGAAGGACCTCTCGCTGTAGTCTGAGCTAGAACAAAACAAGGAACTAAAGTTCTACTTGCTTCAAGTTCTGATACATAGTGGACAGAGTTCCTGAAACCTGGGACTACATCAAGGTTTTATGAAGAAGGGAATGCCCAGGAACCACCTTCCACTACCTGAGGAGGAACCCCTATGCTGAGGTGTGGACCCAGCCCATAGCCAGGACACCTACCTGCCCAACCTAGACTACATGGGCCACACCAAGAGCTGCTTTGTCTTCTGAGGCCAGGCACAGGCAGCACACACCCCCAGAGTAATAGTGCCCTGTCCACAGTGGCTCCTCCCCTGTCATCGTTCTGAAGATGGCATGATCTCAGCAGGAACAGCATCACCTGGATTCTATGGGTGATACACTTCCAGGATGGGTAGGATACGGCCTACCCATGTCCTGGGTCCCCTGGGTGGGTTGACCTGAGGTGTCCCCTTGAGAGCAGAGTTTTGTTTCAGCTCACCATTTCCTGTCTGGCTCTCACTCTGCTCTGTCTGAGTCCTTAGGACTCTTTTGTTCTTCCCACCTCTCCCAATACTTCAAGACTGAGGCTGCCATTACCACCTCTTCCTGCAGGGGACCACAGTCTGGAAATAAATAAAAATATACCAGCAGCCTGGAGCTGCAGGTGCCAGGGTCACCCCAGGCATGAGTCAGGGACCTTTGCTTGCTATGCCTTGCTGTCTGCCTCAGAACCACGGCAACATAACACTTGACAATACACAACCCCAAAATGTCCTAGGTTGGAGGGAAGGGAAGGCTCCCGGGGATGAAAGGCTTCCCCCACCCTAGGGCCCAAGGAGACCCCTATCAACCTGAAGCCTAACTATCCAGGTGTGGAGTAGGAAGAGGGTGCAAGCAGAAGAAACCTTGGGTAGCCCATGGGCCATCCTGAGTTGTGGCATTTTTTCCTAATATACCCAGACATTCAGGCAGCCTTTTGTATTCTAAGCTGTCAACTTGGCAGTGTCCCATCCACTGTAGGGACAGGAGTCAGCAGGTGGTAGGAGAACCTGGGTGCCCAAATGGAACCACTAACCCTAATGGCACAGCTCTACTCTTCCCCCTGCATTTGCCCCCAATGTGGAGGAGATTTTCTGGTGCCTCTTATCTGAGACAATTTCTCAGTGGCTTCCACATTGCCTTTATGCAACAGTTGTGTTAGCTTCTTGCTTATGGGTTTTCCCAGTTACGTATGAACAGGAAAAAAAACAAAACCTGAAGTAAAACTTGGCTAATATTAAAGAAAAAAGAAAGTGAAAAGACAACCCACAGAATGGGAGAACATATTTGCAAATCATTTATCTGATAAGGGCTTAATATCTAAAATATGTAAGAACTTCTACAATTCAACAAAAAACAGTCTTTTAAAACTCCAAAAAGACTTGAATAGACCTTTCTCCAAAAAATGTATATGAATGGCAGTAATCACATTAAAAATGTCCAGTATCATTAGTCAGGAAATACAACTCAAAATCACAATGAGATATACTTCATACCTAAGAGGATGACTATTTTACAAAATGGAACTAACAGGTGTTGGCACGGATATGGAGAAATCAGAATCCTCATATAATGCCAGTAGGAATAAGAAATGGTGCCGACCTACAGAAAATACTTTGGGGGCCTCCCTGGTGGCACAGTGGTTGAGCGCTGCACTCTGGAGCTGCCCGCTAGCACGCCATGCAGGTTCGACGCCCAGCCAGGGAGAATCCCACATGGTGCGGCAGCCCTCTCCTGCCTCTCCCACTGCTCCCCTCAGCAGTGTATTTCTGATCTGCCTGTTCTGTTCCCCACTCTGTCTCTGGTGAACCCTCTCGCTGTCCCCCGCCTCTGGCCTGTACCCCAGCTTGTATGTATAAATAAATAAATCTTTAAAAGAAAAAAAGAAAATACTTTGGCAGTTCCTGAAAACGTGAAATACAGAATTACCATATGACCCAGCAATTCCACTCCTTGTATACACTCAAAAGAAATGAAAAGTTTAAAAGAGGGACTCAAACAAATGTTTGTATGCTAATGGTCATGGCAGGGACTCTTAGAAACATGCCAAGAGTCCATCAACAGATGGAAGAATAAACAAAGTGTATACACAATAGAATAATATTCAGCCATAAAAGGAAATGAAGTTCTGATGCATGCTACAATGTGGATGTAGCTCTTCCCACCATGTGATGATACAATGAGAACATGGCAGTCTGTTATCCAGAAGAAGTACCTCACCGGAACCCAACCATGCTGGCACCCTGATCTCAGACTTTCAGCCTCCAGACCATGAGAAATCAATTTCTATTGTTATAGCCACCCTGTCTATGGTGGCTCTAACAAAGTATAGAGCAGCCTGCACTGAGACACTAATCTACTTTTAGGACAGAATTGCAGTGAGATTTAAATGTGATACTGTACCTATGAAAGTGCTTAATAATTCCTAAAGTACTACAAACATAACCCTGTCCATATACCCATATAGCCATAACCCATAATTCCTGCATTGTGTCTTGAATCTACATAAGCAACCCAAATCTCCTAGTGTTATCTTTATTCTAAAATGCCCCTTCCCTGGAACTAGAAAGGCACAGAAGAGGAAGCAAAACCTGTTGGGTGTTAATCATTTACAATCAGACCATTGTCCCAATCAATTAACCAATTACATCTAAAGTTAAAGCCATTTGCAGCCAAGGATTAGGAGATTGATAGATTTTTTATAATGATAAACTCTTTAAGTAGTAAAGGCTTATAGTATAAACCCCCATTAGCAAAAATGGGAGTTATGCCTGTTAGGCCCATGGAGAGATGAGAGTTGAACGTGATCCATAATATATCTTACTTAATGTCATCAGTTTCCCTATAGTCCCTTCAACAATCAGACGCCAGTGAAAAGCTGTAAGTGGGACTAATAGCATTGATTTAGAAGAACACTGCTGGTCTATTTCAATGATGCTTTCCAACATGAGAAGTCTATAATATTTTGAAATCTTGAAATGCCTATGCACATTTATTTTTCTGTTTATTAAAGGAGAAAGGCAATCTTTTAATGCTGAGCAGGTACTGGAAGAAGGCAATAAACATGAATATATCAGTCAAAATATTTCTCCCTGATACTTATTATTTTCCCTCTTAAATAAAATTGATTACATTTCTTGAGTCTTTTATAAATGGAAAATCTTTCATATTATCAACACATTTGGTTTGTAAGAAATGAACAAACCAAAAGAAAAGAGACATTGGTCTTTTTAAATTCCCTTCAAAATAATCACTAAAGGTATCTTCTGGAAAGTCATGAGACATCATGCTTGGTTACAATTTTTCCAATTACATAAACACAAATACCTTATCTCCCTTATTCTAACCCCACTCATTCATTCAGTTTGAACTTCTGTCAGATCTCCCTTTAAATAGCGATATCGGCCCCTGTCCTGCTAGTGCCATCATGTCCATCCTAGGTAAGTCTCCCTTACAGCAGACTCTGGGTGAGGGTCTTTAAATCTCTTCACACTTCAATCCATCTTGTACTTACATACTGCACAGAAGATAAAGCTTTTGAGGGCAGGGACTATGCCCTGTGTTTCCTTATATTATAGATACATGACCATATTTCCTGTATAAAAAAATAATTTAGACACATGACCTGGCAAGTACATTTGTAGAAAAAAAAAAGGAAATAGAAACCTGAAACTGGACTTTCCTCTCCAAATCTGTGCTTATTGTATCTAGCAGATACATTCTAGCAGAATGCATTCTGCATTGTATGTATAGAATACACATGGATTGATTGCTTACTCTATTAAGAGACAGGTTGATACAGTGAATTTTAGATATAGACCCTGGTACTTTTTTTTTTTTTGCCCAGCACTTAAACAAACAAACATGAATTGGTTGCCAACGTCTAAAAATTGCCAAATTCACATAAAATTTGAACTATTCTTGAGAAATCTGAAGATCTAAAAAGACTAGGATTTAAGAAATTAGCACAAGATAAAGTGCACCTGAGATGGGGAAATATAATAAAACTATATAATGATGAACAAGAAAGAAACCCCCTGCACAAAAAAGGACAAAAAGGATTTTGGATTTTGAGAGAAAAGATTTTAAATTTGAACAAATGGAGTGATCAATTCTTGAGATTTCATATTAGAAAACTCTCACTAGCCTGTATCACTTTTCAAGATAAAGTCCCCTCAAAATTCAGCGCTGGTCCTGAAATGATGCTATGAAAGGATTTTGACCCATTTAGTAGATCCCTTATCTTAATCTACTACATTCACCTGAAAATTTCACAGCCCCAGCCATCCCCGGCGCCTCACATTCTCTGCTTCTCTCTGTCTCTGTTCCCCTCCCTCCCTCGCATCTTTTACTGGACTGCAGCCATTCCCACGGATACAAAAGGAGCCAGCCCCTTCTGCAGAGACCCAGGCCGTCTGCCACGGACGGTTTCCCTTTCCAGGGGTGCAGGCAAGCTTGGAGGCTGTTGACTCGACTTCCTCCTTCCCTTCCCGGAGGTAGCCCGCCCACATTACTACCATCAAGGCTCTGAGGAAGTCCCTTTCTTAGAGCTGATCTGAAGCTTCTGGGAAGAAAAGCGGGGTAACATTGCAAGGAACCCTGGGAGGGACAGGCCCCTTAGCTCGGTGTCTGTCACTAATTAGATGGGATTTTTTTAGAGGATTAAATCTTCCTTCTGCCAGAGGGGTTACTGCTTCGAATGACTGAGTCCCCTCTCTAGTGTTAGGGAGGGTGAATGCCTAGATGTCCCCAGAACGCTACAATGAGAAAACACTGAGGGACTCCGACGTGCTAATATAGGGTTCCTGACTCCTATATACAGCTCGAAAATAGAGGCACAATGTCTGCGGGATGCTTTCCAATTTCCCACTTCATGATACACAGAGGGGAGATATTTTTCAGCACACTTGGACAAACGAGTGGGCATCAGTCAAAAGTAAAGGACTCCTCGCCCGGGAAAGAAGGGCTGAGCTCGCAGTTGTCCCTTCTCACCTGTTACCTGTTCTCTGTTCACAGGAATGAAAACTGTCAAGGGTCTTATCCAGAAAAGTGTGACACAGCTGTCAAGACAAACCTAGATTAGATTCACAGTTCTGCCTTCTGGTTTTCAAGCAAGTTACTTGGTTTTTCCGTTTCTCACCTCTCAGTGAAGCTATTAACAGTAGGCAGTTCACCAAAATAGTAACATAAGTAATTAATTTAGTTTAACGTTTATCAACGCGTCTGCACCCAGCGATCACTCAAGAAGTTTAACTCTCCTAGAGGGTATCGAGTCTCCGCTCCTTCCGCGAACCCGATCGGGGTTCGAGTGGCGCGCGGGCCCCCAGGGAGCAGCGCGCGGCTACCCTGGCGCAGAGGGGGCGGGAGGCTGCGGCGCGGGGAGGTTCCGGGTTTCCGCGCAGACTTCTGCCTTCCCCGCCAGCTGCGTCACCCTCCGAAAGTGTGAGTCGGGACGGCGGGGGCGGAGCGCGGCGCCTCTGGAAGCCCGGGCGCTCTTACCGAAAGTACGAGCCCGGAGTTCCCAGCCGCGATCGACGTGGCGAGTCAGTCTCCCGCCCCGTCACTCCCGGGCCGCGTGCGACCCTGGGTCGCTGTTCCCGCTCGCACTATCGTCCCTCTACATCCCAAGCGCGTGGCAGCCAGTCTCTGCCCGTGAGACACGACTCCCAGGCGCTTCTCACACCCCTGGTCCCTTGCAGTGAAGAGAGGCTTTCTTGGCCCAGATTCGGGACGGAACCCCAATGCCCTCGCTGCACCATGGTCCTCACAGTTGGGAGATGGAGTGAAGTGGGGGAGGAGTTAGCACTGTAAAAGCCTCCCCCCACCCCCACTTCTTCCCACCCCTGACACCCGCCGGACTCGCCCCATTGCACAATCCCTGCCGTGGAATTGCCGCGTGACTCGGACGGAGTCCAGAAATGTTTCCCCAGCCGAAAAGTATCGGTTGTGTATCCCGCCCTGACCCCAAGGGCCCTTTAAGTTGTATTTCTTCCGGTGGATGGGTTGCTCTTTAAAATGCAGAGGTTGTCCTTAACAAAGAAAGAAAAGCTCACTAGCCCGTTGGCACATTCGTTCTAGGTTGGCAGGTTGGCACCTGGTGACTCTAACTGACATATTTCTTTATTCCTTCCCCGCCCCCTTTCTTCAGACCGCAAAAGTGTTTCCATGTAGTTGGGAGAGAATTCAGGAGTTGGTTTTAAAGGAAGGCGGGTATGATGCTTAAAGACCTCGAAAATACAATCTGGAGCGCTACAAGATTTAGTGTTATTAGCATGGTAGGTACCAAATAACAAATGAATGCATATTTGAATGAGAAATTGAAATGGCTGCTTTCATTTTGCAGGTATAGAAATCTAGGCGTTAACTGGCTTGCCTAAGTTCATCTAACTAATTAATGTGGAAAACAAGATCGAATCTGTCCAAGTTTCAACTCCAAATACTTGTAATTATGAGATGGGTGTATTTTTTTCCTTTGTGAAAATAAAATGCATCCTAAGGTAATCTCTGCGAAGACTTACCCGTGTCGTCCTTCCCCATCCATCTAAAAAGAAAACAAAAAACAATCTCTAAACTCAACACATGCATGCAATAGACTAATTTAGCAATGCCAAAACATGATATTTTCAAGGCATTTTGTCTTATTCCCCATAATTTAAAAGCACTTTTTCATCACACAAAATATACTCCCCCCCAAAAAAGGAAAAAAGAAACAAAAGCAAAACACTTCTTCTCCAAGATTATGTGGAAGACATGAGGTTCCCAATAACACCAGGTCCTCACTTCTATAAATAAGGTCTCCATGGGCACTGTTAAACTCATGAATGACCATCAGGATTGCTCTGAGGCTGGTCAGTTATTTCACTGAGACTTGAAATATTTGTTAGACTAGACAAGCTACAATCTGTAAGAACACACAGAAGAACTTCAATGATAGTGTAGCAGTGGGCTGGACAACTTGCTGTCTTTAATATTTCATGGGTGAGCAAGTATACCAAATGTATAATTTAGGGACCAAAATTGTCAAACAAGTAGATGTGAAGATCAAAAGAATGAAAACTGTAAGTGACAATCATGAGTAAAATTTGATTTTTTTGTGGGTTGTCAACTATGGTTTCCACCATGGTAATTATTGAGTTACAATAATAGAATCCAAATGCAAATTTTTATCCAAGAAGATGCTGGGTTTTCCAGGGATGGACAGAACAGCAGATTTATGAACTGTTTCATTTCTTAGATCAATTAGACTCTGAATTGGGCAATCCTATTTTTCCAAATCTAATGTCTTGCCTACCCTTCTCTATCTCTGGTATCTCGAATATAGGAATGAATACTAATTGCTAGAAAATTTTGAAATTCTAGGCAGCTAGATAGAATTTATTAATTCTGGTTTGGTGATACTACACAATGTTCGTGAAATTAAAGCGTCATCTAAATTCTCCCTAGTTTTTCATTATAGTAGGTTTAAAAACCTGAACTTTAAAAACACAAAATTTTTGGTCCCTATTAATGTCCTGCTTTGCTGCTTGAGTAAAATTACCTAATTAAATAAAAGCCATATTTTCCAAGTTAGAGTTTAAGAATAACAGTCCATTTGGGTGCAAATTATACTTTTTAACATACTATATAATTCATTAAACATCATTACATATAACTGCTGAATTTTTTGCAAGGGAAAAATCTCAGGACAGTTTTGATTGCTGTCAACATTAATTATTGTTGATATTTATCAGCCTGATCTATCAATGTGATATTTATCAGTCATCAATGTCATGACATAGCATTTTGGAATTGGTTGGGTCATTAGAGAAAATTTAATTATAGTCCTTCATTTTAGAGTTGAGAAACTGAAGGCTACCGAAATCAAACGACATATAAAAAGTTCTTGACAGTCAAAAAAAGAACTAAGGATTCTGATTTGCCATGTGTTTTACAAAATTATCACCAGTCTTCATTTCATGAGTGTGCCTGGAGTGGGGAATATGAAAAGGAGCTCTCAACCATTTTATTACTGAATTGGTGATGCAGACCAATTCTTCTTAAACTTTAATGTACCTAAAAATCACCTAAGGTTCTTGATAAAAATGCAGATTTTGATTCACTGGTAAATTGGACTACATTAAAAATGAGAACATTTATTTAACAAAAGACTTCATTCAAATACCTCCTATTAAATGGGAGGAAATACATTTTGCAAAAAACATTTAAATGGTAAAATAGTATTATAAATGTTACAAAGAATACTTATGAATCAGTAATAAATAAATAAACACAAGATAGGAAAAATGGGCAAATGACTAAAGTGGGTACTTGACAAAAAAGGAAACTCAAATAGCTACTGAATATATGATAAGATAGTCAACCTTATGAGTGAGGAGGGAAGTGGAAAGTAAAACTATATTGAAATATTTATATATAACCACCAGATTAATGTCTGACCATTGCAAATGTAAAAGATGGGAACTCTTATACACTGCAGTTAAGAGCACAAATTTGTACAAGCCCAAAACAGTAAGACTCAACATATAAAAATCCTATGACTCTGCAATTCTGCTCCCAGTTATATACCCTAAACTAGAAACTCTGGCACTAAGAAACATAAATATGAATGTTCATAGCAGTGTTGTTCATAATAATAAAAAAATCTTGGAAACAAAGTGTTCACCAAGCATGAATATAACATTACTTACTGTGTATGTGAATGTGTGTGTGTGTGTGTGTGTGTGTGTGTATATATATACTGTGTGTATGTGTGTGTATATATATATACTGTATATACATACACACACATATGGAAGGAAATATAAGAATGAAAATGAACTAAAAACTATACACATCAATATAGATAACACAAATACTGAAAGAAGCAAATCCTAGAAGAAGAAAACACAATATATAATTCTGCTTATAGTAAGTTTAAAACAGACAAAACTAAACATTCTTCTCTAAAGAAAACTAAGGGAATGACTATGGTAAAAATCAGGGCATTGACTATCTCAGTGGTGTCATCAGGGCTAAATGAGGAGGCCCATATAGGGAGTTACTTTAAGAAGAACCATGTTCTTTTCTTTAACCTGGGAAAGGTCAGAGTGTTCAATTTACATTTTATTCTTCAGAATGCATGTCTTATGAGCATCATTATTTTTGGACTTTTCAATTAAGAGTAAAATAAAAATTATACCGGACACTTTGTAGGTAGATGTAAGGGTTTAGTTATAAACCAAAACAAATTAAGTAAGATCATCGTAAGTTTAGCAGTAAATATAATTTACAAACTCTCTTGATTGAATACCAATCACATGCATTTTAAGATATCCCACAACTAAATCTTATCACCAAGTTTGATGTTCATATAAAAAGTTGCATGTCAGAGCTTCTTCCCCTAGAAAGTCCCCTCACCTACTGCTTTGCTTCTAAAGTGCAAAGGAATGGAAAACAATTCAATACTGACACTTACAGCAACCTGTTGATTCCCACTAATGGTTCCTCTCTCCTTTCTCCAGAAAGCATGAGTTAATTTAGCAAGTCAACAGAATTCAATAAGGAAATTTCCTAATAACATGTCCCTGGCACATATAGCTGAAGGAAGCCTGCATGAGGGAAGGTGGAGATTTATCCAGAGATGCCTCTAGGTTATCCAGTGAGGTGATCAAAGAAGCTGCCCCAGATTAAGAATAACTTGAAGGCAGATACAATCTTACTCACTTTTATGAGTGCAACTGGCAAAAAAACAGCTTTCACAAGTCCAGTAGCTGACAGAATCCACGGCAGGAGTATAACTGGGTCCATGAAGAAAGAAGATCCAGATACTACCTTGAGAAAATATCCAGACTCTGTCTTTCATTTCTTCTATGTAGGCTAGTCTCATTTTTCTGTCTTTTCTGGCCAGCTTTGGCTGCATTTCTGACCTCTATGAATCAGTTAACTATCCCACAGCTCCAGGTGTGGCCACCTTGAGAGAGGCTGACCCTTTCCTTTGGCCCCCAATTCCAAGTTCCTACCAGCTTGAGCCTGGTGCCAACTTCTTGTCCTTCTTGTCTAAACAATTTTAATCAGGGTTGGAAATCAGGAAGCCACCTCTCTGGATGAACAAATCACCCGGTGGCCACCCACCACAGATGGGCAGGTGAGAAAAGCCAAAGAGGACAGGAAAACCTTTCCTAGTCAAAGGCCTGAGCACAGAAATGTACACGGTGTGTTTTAGTAACACTGAATGGGGCAATTCAGTGGCTGGATTGGAGTTTATGCAAAAGCACTAAGAGATAAAATTGAAGAAATAGAGGTCACATTAGAGAAATTCCTTGAAGCTAAAAGGTTTAAAACCTTGTAGACTTTTTCATTAGAGCTATGTAGATTCAATGAGTGTATGAGGTCTTAATAAAAAACATTTATATTCATTAAATCTTTGAAGGCTAGAAAATCCATTTAAATATTTAGAATAAAAAGTTTGAGACAACTTGAACATCCAACAATAAAAGAATGGTTAAAGAATTAATGGTATAGTCTATTCTATAACAGGTAGTTTAGTCAATAAAAGAAGTGATGTAAAAGTTATAGTTACTAACATGAAAAGATCTGTCCATTATTACCCACAAAAAACAATTAACAGAATATGTATATGATTCCACTTACATTAAAATAATTTAGAAATACATAGCTTTTAAAAAGGCACAAAAATTTCTGAAAGCGCATTCGTGAAACTGTTAAAGTGGTTTCCTGTGGGGAAGGAAGTGGGATTGATGAGTGGGTGAGGGTGGAGGCGAAGGGCAACACTCACATTTTACGACATATGTTGTATGCTTAAATATAAAGTACAAACATGTCAAAAAATTAAACAAAAGTTAATTTCATTTCAGTAAGACAGGCATAAAGCTATGTGCCTAGTCTCAGAAATTCGACTAATAATGCCTTTCATTTTTGAAGCGCTTATAGTTTACAACTGTTATTAATTAACTTGTTATGTTTTAGGCACCATTTTTTTTTACATTGCTCCATAACTTGTACTATTAAAAAGTAGAAAGCATTCCAGGTTTTTAGAGGAGGGGTACATAGCGGATAGTGGAGAGGTGGAAAAAGTATCTCATAAATGAGAAAAGGGTATCAGATTAAGTTATAGGGGACTCCATGACTCTGTTTTGGCCTGTAGATTGAAAAACATGCAGAAATGGTAGGTCCTACCAGGCTGCCAAGCTCAAATGCCTGGCATCTCTGGGAAAGCCACAATAGACACTGACCATATGAAAAAAATATTAAATTCATTTAAAGCTCTGATTTTTAGACCTCCCTGGTAGAGCAAGGGGTTAAGTCTCAGCACTATGAAGCTATGGGCAGCCACTGCAGCACAAGTTCGATCCCCGGCCAGGAAACTGACCCACATGGAACAGCAGACCTCTCCTGTCTCACCTGCTGCTCCCCTCAGAGGTGTATTTCAGTAGATCTGCCTGTTCTGCTCCCCACTCTGTCTCTGGTGAATCCTCTCACCACCCTACACCTCTGGCCTACACCTCAGCTTGTATGCATAAATAATGGTATAGTCTATCCTATGATAGGTAGTATAGTCAATAAAAGAAGTAGAGTTACAGTTACTAACATGAAAAGATCTGTCCATTATTACCCACAAAAAGCAATTAACAGAATTTGTATATGATTCTACTTACATTAAAGTAATTTAGTTCTTGTATGCATAAATAAATGTCTTTAAAAAAAAACTCTAATTTTTATTTAAGTCAAAATTATGTCTAGGTGACTTTTAAAGCTTTTTCCATATGTTAGTTCATTTACTTCTCAAGCACTGTTATCCTCCCATTTTACTGATGAGGTAATGGAGTCAGAGAAGTTTAGTTACTGACCTAAGTGGCAGAGCTGGGATTTGATTGCAAACATTCTGATTCTTTAAACTCAGTGTTAACTGCTTTTGCTAAACTATCAATGTACTTACACAAAAGCATTTTCACATATATTGACTCATGTGCCCACAGATACCTGCTGTTCCCCATGTCACATCGGAAAAAATGAGAGCCCTTATCTCAGTGTACTGTGATTGTCTGTTTTCATGATAAAACCCTGCAGGCTTTCAAGGAATCCTTGTTAAGTTATTGACTTTTGTACTCTGGCACATTGGAAGTGGGCAATAAATGATTTTAATACTGTTGTGATTTTAAATGTCCACAAAGGGCCTCCCTGATGGCACAATGGGTTGGGTCCCAGCACTATGAAGCTGTCAGCAGCCACTGCAGCACAAGTTCGATCCCCAGCCAGGGAGCTTCCCACATGGCACAGCAGACCTCTCCTGCCTTGCCCGCTGCTCCCCTCAGCAGTGTATTTCAGTCGATCTGCCTGTTCTGCTCCTCACTCTGTCTCTGGTGAATCCTCTCGCCACCCCACACCTCTGGCCCACACCCCAGCTCTTGTATGCATTAATAAATAAATTTTAAAAAATAAAATAAAATAAAATGTCCACAAATTCCTTGATACTACCTTTAAGAAGTAAAGCCCAATTCCCCTTCCCTTGGGAATAGGCTGGATTTAATGGCTCATTTCTTACGAATAAAATACAGCAAAAGTGGCAGTGTGTGACTTCAGAGACTAGAACATTATATCCTAGCACGTCTTTCTATCTGTCCCTCTCTCTCTCTCTTAACTCCCCACCTAAGCTTACTCGCCCTGAAGGCAAGTCAGTTGACGTGTCATGGAGCAGAGGCCCAAGTAGTGAGAAACTGACACCTACAGTTAATAGCTCTTGATCTGAAGCTAACAGTGACATGAGCAAACCTGGAAGTTGATCCTCCAGGCCCAGTCAAATCTGTAAAACCCCTGTCATCTGATCTGTAGTCTCCTTACAGACCCTGAGTCAGAATCACCAAGCTAAGTTGCTTCCAAAATTCATGATCCATAGAAATGATGAAATAAAAAAATGTTAATTGTTTAAAGTCATTTAATACTGGTCTAATTTATTATACAGCAATAGGTAATTAATATAAATGTTCCTGATTAAAAATGATACACACACGTATCTTGCATATTTATGGAACATATTAATGTTCTTCTCTCTTTGGCTCTTTCAGTCATATGATTTTTTCCTCAGTTGGCTGAAAGTATCCATTTGCCTGAGAGTGGTGTGTAGAGGATGACATTAGGACTATTAATGCAGGAAATAAAAAAGAAAGAGCTAAAACTCAGATTTCAACATCCAAAGTAGGATTTTAAAAATCAAATTTGCTATTTTGAGAACCAGAAAGTTAATAATGACAGTTAAAAGTGAGAGAAGCAAAAAGGTGAGAAAGAAAAGATTATCCATGTTCCCTTCGCTACCAGTGTCATATCATAGGTTAAATGTGCTAGACTAGATCATGGAGTTTGGTAGACTAGATCATGGGGTTTCCTTTACAGTATAAGGAGACAACTTTGTCCACACATGATGACTAAACCCAGATAAAACAAAGATAGGGTGTTGAAAAAGTGGAATGTTTGAACCTTCTTCCTCTTCCAATGGACTGAGGGGAGAAGTTGGAGTTGTGTTTAGGTCAGACAGTGAGATGTTTTCCTGATGCCAGGAATAAGTCCCAGACAGGGAAGGTATGTGAGACTGGTTGAGGGGAAACTAAGCCCAGAGGGACTTCTCCTCTACTTCTCATTTTGGCTTCCAGAAATAAATCAGTGTTTTAAGGTGAGTCAGCAGCAAGAGGATGTATCTAGAAGAGAAACAGAGCAGAACAGAGGACAGAAAGAGCATACAGTAAAAAACAAATGTGCACATATAAAGAAAGAAGTGCCATGTATAAGAATTAGATGAAACAACAGTAGAAAGAGAGCCAAAAAGACTTCACTGGGATTGTCAGACATAGATTACTTAAAAATTATGCCTACTCTTATTAAAGGTATAAAAGCAAGCTTGAAATCATATTCAGGGTATTAGAAACTTTACAAATTGACCCCCCCCCCATTTTTTTAATGAGCCAAATAAAACTTCTCCAGACATGGAAATCACAATTACTGAAGTTAAAGGCAAACAAAAACAGGTGATTTAGCAATATGCTAGACATAAATGAAAAGAGAATTAAAGAATAGGAAGTACAGGGCCTCCCTGGTGGCGCAGTGGTTAAGTGCTGCGCTGTGGATCTGTCAGCAGTGGCGATGCGAGTTCGACACCCGACCAGGGAGATTCCCACATGGCGCAGCAGACCTCTCCTGCCTCGCCCTCTGCTCCCCTCAGCAGTGTCCTTCGGTCTATCTGCCTGTTCTGTTCCCTGCTCTGTCTCTGGTGAAACTTCTCGCCGCCCCATGCCTCTGGCCTGTACCCCAGCTTGTATGCATAAATAAATAAAAATCTAAAAAAAAATAGGAAGTACAGGCCATAAGATTTAAAAAAATGCAGCACAAATGCAGCACAGAGAATCAAAGAAGTATGAAAATATATGAGTGATTAAGATTTATGGAAGACAGTGAGAAAATCTAGCACATATTTAATTAGTGTTCTAGAAGAAGAGAGAGATGATACAGTAAGGACAGTATTTGAAGAAATAATGTTCTATACTGTTCCAGATCCAATAATGGTATCAATTCACACACTAAAAAAAAAGTAAAACAAATCCTAAATAGGAAGAGAGAGAGAGAGAGAGAGAGAGAGAGAGAGAGAGAGAGAGAGAGAGAGAGAAGAGAAGAAAAAGGTAGGGAAGGGAAGAGAAGGAAAAAGGAGAGAGAATGTACATGCTCATTATCAGAATGAAAAGGGGTGTATTACTCCAAATGTTGCAGACATTGGAAAGATAACAAGAGGAAATAATAAATGACTAAATGCCAATGCATTTGAATACATATTCTACATGGACTAATTTTCTAGGGAAAAAATTAGTCAAGTCTGTAATAATATAAAAGACATGACTAATCCTCTAGCCATTTTTTAAAAAGGCATCATTTCTAGAAAATTCACAAGAAAATTCCAGCACCAAAAGATTTTAGTATGAATTCTACCAATCTCTTAAGGACCAAAGTACTCAAAAATCAAATAAACATAAAATAAAAGAGAGAACAACTCTCAAACTCATAAAAGAGTATTAGAACTCATCATGGACAGTTTGAAAAAATATAATTACAGATTAATTTGACCAATGGACATTAATTGAAAAATCTGAAACAAAATATTGGCAAAGTGAACCCAGCAATACACAAGTATAATACATATAACCGAGTTGGACTTACCCTACAAATACAAAATTGATTTAATATTAAGTAATGTAGCAATATAATTTTTATAATAGAATAAAGACAAAAGTTTAGATGTCCACTTTAATATATTCAGAAGAATCAAATGGTAAAATCAATATGGATTCTTATTTTAAAATCTAGTAAACCTGAAATAAAAGAAGTTTTAAAATCAATTAAGAGGTATCAACAGAAAAGTTACAGCAACATAATGCTGGATAGTGAAACATTTGAAGCTTTCCCTTTGAAATAAGGAAAAATTTAAAAAAAAGTTGTTTACTATCCCTTCTTCTGTTCAACATTACACTGATAGTTTCCTAAGGTTAAGTGTAATGCAGAATTGGAACACAACAAGCTGTGTGTTCTGTTATACTAAAACCCATTCTTCTCTCTTTCACTTTGAATGAAACCTTACTCATACATAATTTTCAACATGATG
Source organism: Scalopus aquaticus (assembly GCA_004024925.1). Classification (NCBI taxonomy): domain Eukaryota; kingdom Metazoa; phylum Chordata; class Mammalia; order Eulipotyphla; family Talpidae; genus Scalopus; species Scalopus aquaticus. Next base: position 45,034 of record PVIJ01010565.1, read on the forward strand.
CACTGGTCATTTGGAAAACATTGGTATTCAGCCAATACCAGTGCTATGCATATCTGAATAATGCAGATTTTCTAAATGTTCGCACATTTCCTTAGAAAATTAAAAAAAACCCTCACATTTGTTAATATCTCTTCTGATCTCATCAGGAAAAAAGTACTCAATGTACAATGCACTTGAGATTTAATAAAATTAATTTTTACCGCTTCATTAAAGATATCCTTAAGTGACACTGGCATGTTTTTGTAAGTGGTCTTAAGGAATACAATGACTATCAATATAGTTGGTTCCACTCCTTTGATCTGCGCTAAACTCCCAGCAATTTTCCTCCACCCCCACTGCTTTTGCCTCATCACTGCCGATGTTAAAAACAGCAAAACAGGCAAATAACATATTAGTAGTAGCATAAAAACAGTTATTTCCTCACATACCCTTGGAAAGATCAGGAAACTTTAGCAGTCCATGGACCACTATTTGAGAACTGCTGCTCCAGAATATAGCCTAGGAGTCAGGTTGCTGTGTGAGAAGGAATGACTAGCTTTACTAATAGTGCTACTCTTTTCCAAAGTGGACTTTGGAAAAGTATACTTTTATTTATTTATTTTTGCTTTTTTTTTAAATTTAATTTATATCCTTCACATTATTGTGGATACCCCGTAGGTTTCCCACCACCAATTCACCCATGAACCATCACCATAGTCCCTTGTGCTCTTGTCTCCCATATTTTGGTCTCTCTTCCTCCCTGTCTCCTGTAGAATGTATCTTATTTGTGGTTGCCTGCTAGTTTTTGCTTTTGTTTACGTTTTGTGTGCTATTTTCTCCTTCTGATTTCTCATTTGGCTCTCTTATAGTTCTCCTATAAGTGATACCATTCAGTATTTTTCTTCCGAAAAGTATACTTTCATACGTCCATCAACAGCCCATGAGAATTCCCACACCACCAAGGGTTGGTATGGCATTGGTAGTTCATTGTGGTTTTCTGCTGCATTTCTCTCAATACTAACAAAGGGTATGAAACAGAGTGAGCCTTTGTATCTACATTGTTTGCGAATTTCCTTTTTTTATGAAGTGCTTACTCATATCTTCTGCCCGTGTTCTGGTGGGTTACCTGACTTTTTCATATTGACTTGTATGAGTTTTTATGTTTTAGATTCAAGTTCTTTGTTGGTTATAACAGTAGCTTAACATCTTCCCCTATGCTGTAGCTTGAGTTTTCACTCTCTCAGAAATCATTTCATGAATAGTTCCTTAACGTAGTCTAATTGATCAATTACACTGGTCAACAATGAGATCATTACTGACTTTAAAAGGCCCTAATCTGTAGTATCTTGTTGTGCTGAACATGAATATAACACTGAAAAATTTTTATTAGCTCTCGTTCTGAAGATATTTCATATAATTCATTTTATATGTTTCACCGTGTAAATTTATCCAGTAGGACTGCAACAACATCCTAAATCAGCCTAGAATGATGTAATATTGCATCGCATTGCATAATACCATCATGCACACATCATCCAGAGTTGATTGCATCATTTTCTGATGTAATGCAATACTACTGCCAGGCAGCTGCTGAAGTAAGCTGACGTCAGCAGTGCACTAGATAAAGCCCTGTCAGAAAGGTTGGCATTGAAAATAATTCAGACTTTGTGCGAGACAGTTGAAGTTACTGTTCCATAGAACTGTTATTATTTTATCCATTTAGGCACAGTACAGAACAGTAATGCCTCGAAAATGCATTAATAGCGTGGACAATTTCTGCTCTATTTGTGGGGAAGTGACATTTGCCAACCAGAAAAAAAGTATCACTTCTCAAGTGAAGAAGGCTTATTGTCTTTACTTTGGATGCAAGGTTGGTGACCAAGACAAGCCTTGGGCCCCATGTATACGCTGTGCTACATGTACAACACAGTTTTCACAGTGGTTAAATGGCAAAAGACCATCAATGACATTTGCAGTCCCCATGGTGTGGAGAGAGCCAAGCAACTACATAGAAGACTGTTGCTTCTGCTTGGTTCCTCCTCTTTCCGGCAGAATCACGAAGCAAAAGAAGTCGAGCATAGTCTACCCAAACATTCCATCTGCATTGATACCAGTTCCACATGGTGAGGGACTTCCTATTCCAGAACCTCCAGCAGAATAGTCTCTAGATTTTTGATTCATCTGATGAGGACAAGGGTGAGCCGACCTGTTCTTCTCCTGTTCCATCAGCATGCAGTGATCCATATTTTCACTGTGGTGCATCATCAACCCCACACAGACTAACACAGGAAGAACTAAATGACCTAGTTTGTGATTTGGACTTATTCAAGAATAAGGCAGAATTGCTAGGATCAAGACTCCAACAATGGAATCTTCTAGAAGAAGATGTCACAATTACTTTAGATCAAAAGCGCCACCAGCAGTTGGAGCCTTTCTTCAGTATTCTGTTCTGGTATTCTGTTCCAATATTGAGGGCCTCATGATTGCCTTAGAAATTACTCATGACCCACAAGAATGGAGGCTATTTCTAGACTCTTCGAAACTGAGTCTTAAGGCTGTGCTTTTGCACAATGAAAACCATCTTCCATCTGTTCTATTCATGAACAGCTGTACAAGAGACAAGAAAAGAAACCTAAGAAGTAGTCTTTGACTTGAGTTTTTACCGGTATTAACCATAAGCCTATTACTATTGGCATGCATTTCGTGATGTAAACATCAATTTATTGCATATTACAAAAAAAACTAGGGCCAAAATTAGAATTTGACTGTCATATTTGTGTTGGGCACATACAAATTGATAGAAAATGACTAATTTTATTTCAGTAACATGACTTTTGTAAAAATTTGTTGACCAGTGTTACCTAATGGTTTTGCTTTATCTATTATTTAGGAAATCTTTTTCTATTCCAAAGACATAAAAAGTTCTTTCACAATATCTTCTTAAATCTCACAGCTTTTCATTAAAAATATTTGTTAACATGCAATGAATTTAGTATTGTATTTTAATTTTTTAAAGATTTATTTATTTATGCATACAAGAGCTGGGGTGTAGGCCAGAGGTGTGGGGGTGGGGGTGGGTGAGAGGATTCACCAAAGACTGAGTGGGGAGCAGAACAGGCAGATCTACTGAAATACACTGCTGAGGGGAGCAGTGGGCGAGACAGGAGAGGTCTGCTGAGCCATGGCCATGGATAGAACTCATGCCGCAGTGTCTGGCTCTAGCGGAATACCGCTGAGACTTAATTCCTTGTGCCACCGGGGAGGTCCTTAAGTGAATTTTTATGATTTACATTAAGTATATTTATCAGAGAAGGTTTAACACTGAGATGCTGTATAGCATTAATAATATCTGATGTTTTTCAATAGCAGGGTAGATTTATTTGTAATCACCTCTCATTTGAGTGGCCATATGTAAAAAATAAATCAATAATTTAGAAATTCTAAGTCTCCAAAGGAGGTTCTCAAATGCACTTATAAAAACTGTTATAAGGTTTTCAAGAAACATCTTCCATGTCCACATTCTGTTGTAATTTTTGCATCATTTTTCTTCCAGCTGCTTTCCTTTACCTGCAAAAGGGGTTTGGGTAAGATAGATGTTTTGTTTGACTTCTTTGATGTCCTGAACTTTCTGATGTTCTGTATTTTCTTTAACCTATTCATTATAAATTTAGCTTGGCGTTGCCTGGTGAGGCAACGGGTTAAGCACAGCGCTATGGCGCTGTTGGCAGCTGCAATGCAAGTTCGATGCCCAGCCAGGGAACTTCCCACATGACGCAGCAGACCTCTCCTGCCTCGCCCACTGCTCCTCTCATCAGTGTATTTCAGTAGATCTTCCTGTTCTGCTCGCCACTGTGTCTCTGGTGAACCCTCTCAATGCCCCACACCTCTAGCCTGCACCCCAGCTTGTATGCATAAATAAATAAATCTTTTTAAAAATTGTTAAAACATAAATAAACAAATTCAACTTGGCGTTTCTGTTTGACCTCTTAGGCTCTCTTTATTGCATCAATGCTTTTATTCCATAGCTCTCGCTGATATCTGAAAGGTTCATTTCTACATTTCTCAAATTCAAATGAATTATCCACTGAAAGCTCTTCATAAGCTGCTTTCCGGAATGATTTTGTCCACCTGACTTTTCTACAATTGTGCTTCTTTTGAAAGTTTTTATGACACTGTATTTACAGAATCCGAACTCCTTGCAATCATTTCAAACATTATGCTGAGGCTGGGATAGCTAGGCCCTGAACAGAAATAACTTTTCTATATGCATGTTGAGTCTGTGTAGTTACCATCCAGCCCAAAAGTTCTGTTACTTTAAAGAGTATAAAAGGGGTCTTAGATCACAAAGTGTGAGGACCACTGTCCTAGAGAAACTACTGAATTTCCACGAGATGTAAGTATAAGAATTTTCTTAACACCATTGTTATGAGTTTCCTGAAACTGAAAACAGTTCAAATATTCATCATCAATAGAAAAGATAACTTAAGAGTTGAATATTGTCACCACAGAACAGTATATTGCAGCCAAAATGAACACAAAGTACGCTCCAGTGAAATGGGTGCTTTATATAACAATATGGATAATTCTAGCATAAGAATGAACAAAAGACACAAAATAATATAGTATGATACCATTTATACAAGTTCCCTATCAGGCAAAATGAAACCGTACTTAAAGGATGTTTATATAGTCGATAAAACACACATTGGCAAAATGTAGAAAGTAATGAAATAATTGTTATAAAAGTTAAAATAAAGCTGACTTTGGCTGGTGGGGGGGAGGCTGTGTTTCTGGGGAGCCAGAAATGGGCTGTTATCTGGATCATAGCACTGGTTATATAGGTGTTTGTTTCATTACTCTTCACAGTGTATATGTTTTATGCATTTTTCTATATGTATTGCATATACTTTTTTTGAAATTTTACCAAGTCATATATTCTTCAAAGAAACCTTACATACATTTACAAGAAATTCCATTTGATCTTACAATTACTCTTTGGATGCTACTAAAGAACCCATGTGTATTAGTCAAAAAGGAATCTATTTGTAAAAATTTGGTAATTTGTGGAGAAATTAATAAAGGGGCTATTTACAATATTGTGGAACCCCAAAGTGATAATAAATTACCCTAGTACCAATAATTTAGGAACACCATTACCACCCATAGACTTGAAGAAGCAAAGGAAAAAAGCCTTTACTAGAACCAGGACAGAGAGCTGCTTGACAGGAGCTGTGGAAGAATGCGGCCAGCTCACGGCACAGTGACTACGGAAAGAGCATGAATCCTTGACCTTGCTCTTCTCCCTTTCTTCCTCTGATCTTCTGTCTGGATTCCCTGCCACTGAACCCAACTGTAAACCAGAAAGCCAGAGAACTTAATGATGCCCTGTATTTAGGTCAAACTCCCTGAGAACAGAGTAGGAAAAATAAGAGTAAAGAGTAGATCTGGAGTGATGAGTAGTTGGTCATTTGCCCACTGAACTTAAACTGTTAGCAACCTTTAATGCTTTTCTTTTAATGTAGAGGGTATGAAAGAGAGGGAAAAATGACTAAGTAACATAAAACATTGCTGGTACACTCCCTGCTTCTGCAGCAGGTCACAGGCATAAGGCTACCTTCTATCTCCCATTTCTATTTTTTTTAACCATTTTTATTCTTGACATCTTCTATCAGCACTTTAGTTGAGAGTGTGTGTGTGTGTGTGTTATCCCCTTTCCTTGTGCCAGACTTTAGGAGTAAAGATGCTTTTTCCTGTTTTTCTAAGGCAGGTTTGCAGAGACTCAAATTTCATGCATGTGGAATGTGAGGTATTAATAGTCGTATCTATATTGAATGACTGCTCTATCAAGCAGACCACTGGACCAAGTGCTTAGAGGTTATCCACTGCATTCCTGAATTCTAAGCCTAGCCCTCCCTGCCCGATCCCCAACATACTGCAAGTCAATTACTGCTAATGAAGATATATTGCCCCTTTCTACAAATGGGTTCTATGGCTTGAGTATCCCCTAATGACCCGGGGGAAGTCTTAGCTTCCATTTCATTGGAATCATGACTATTACGCTTCCTGTTTTTCATATGAGGAGAGTGAGGCCAAGGAATCTGTGTATCTGCCTATGACTGCATAGTGGTACAAAAGCTGGGACTAGCAGGTTGGCCTCCTTACTTTAAGACTTACTTGTTTCCCACACACTGGAGGAGTATGTCTTTTCCCTTTAAGAGGTGAACAGAGGAAACAGCAGTAGCACAATGATAAAACTGTGATAAAGGTGACTCAGGGGAGGGAGAAACACACAGTAGCAGATGTCCTCTAAATATTAGGGCACCACAGGGAATAAAAAGACATTTGTCATCCTGCTGTCTCATTGTGCCAAGCTAGGGGATTGAAGATGTTTGTGCCCTGTGTTTTTCCAGAGCAAGGCCTTTTCCAAAACAACTCAGTGTTATGAGTACTCAAGTGCATCCTAATGTGTTTACTAATAAAATTTCCTTGGTATTGGAAAATAATACCATTTTTCTTTTGTAATGTCTTCTCTCCATTCCCCAAAGGAGCTCACATTGCCTTATTATTATTATTATTATTTTTAATCAGGGAAGTCCACACTAGTGAGGCAATAATGATTGTTTCTAATAGATAAAGCACCATCTAAATGGATAGCCCAGTAAACCCACAGGGACTTCTGGAATCATGCTAGGGAAGTTTGTAAGTGATTGTGCATTTTAGGATTTCTAAAACCTATCTGGAGCTCATTAAACTGGTCAGTAAGTGGTAAATAATGAAGCATAAGGGTAAGATGTAAAGAAAGAAATGAGTTAACCAAAGTGAAAACTTAGTACATAAGGATTGGTGGCTTTTCAGCTTTCTTAGTGATTTGAAGATGTTAATCACTATTTTATCACTTTCTTTTAATTTCTGGATTTTAAGACAGCCATTACCGGTTCTCTTGACTAAGTCTGATGGAGTGAAGAACTCTGTCACAAACATTTATAAGAAAAGAGGGGAGTTTGGAAATTAATGATTTATGAATACACTGCATTATAAAATGAGGGATGGAGCCTTGAATAACTCACCTGAATCAATAGTGGGTGAGGTGCCTAGCTAAGGAAGAGAAAGATAACCACCTCATAAATTAGTGCTGTGCTAAAATAGCCTTTGGAAATATTTAATATAATAATTTATTTAGAGTTTTTAGTGCTTTATATCAAAGGAGAAATTAGTGGAAGGGGCAAAAATTCAATCCATTCTTAGGTTGGAAGCAAAAGCCATTTTTGGACAGGAGAGCTTTTCCTATCTATCCAAACAAGTATGTTTAGGGACTGCCTTTTTTTTTTTTTTTCTTCATCAGAAGTAAAAAAAAGTGGTCAACATTTAAAAAATATATTCATTATTTTTTAAATGAAGTGACTGATAAAAATTTAAGTTCAATATGGGGCCTCCCTGATGGCAAAAGGGATTAAGTCTCAGACCTAGGAAGTTACAGGCAGCCAGGGCAGCACCTGTTCAATGATTCCCACTGCAGCAGCAGTTGAATCCCTGATCCCCATCCCTGACCCCAGCCAGGGAGCTGACCCACATGGCGCGGCAGACCTCTCCTGTCTCGCCCACTGCTCCCCTCAGCAGAGTATTTCAGTCAATCCGCCTGTTCTGCTCCCTACTCTGTATCTGGTGAATCCCCTCACCACCCACATACCGCTGGCCTACACCCCAGTTCTTGTATGCATAAATAAATAAATCTTAAAAGAAAAATTTGGTGTCAGAAGACCAGGTTGAAATCGTAGCTTCATTATTTGCTAGCACTGCAGCCTTGGGGGAACAAACCACATACATCTTCCAAATCATTTTTTTTAAGCCATACAAAAGGGACTACCTTAAAGTATATTTCCAGTATCATAGGATGGCTCTAGAAATATAAACACATGAAAATGCCTGCACATAAAAAATTCCTACTCTGATATCCGAGTCACAACCTTTCTACCTGCCCCCCTTGTGACCCCACCCTACAGCCACTTCCTTCCCAGTGTTTGCTATCCTAATGAGATTTTAAGAGATATCCCTGGAAAATCTTTGGATCCATTGCTTTACTGAGGCTCAAATTGTAACCTCCACTACGTTAGTAAAATATGGTTCTCTCACTCTGAGAGTGGTTTTTTATTGCAATGTCATTGGGACATGGTGGGCCAGACACAGGCAGCCGTCTTTGAACACAATGTGGGGTGGAAGATGGAGATGATCCTCTCAGTCAGAGGCCATTTGCCACATAGAAAAGGCCACCAGAGACCTCAGATGGCTATGGTTTAACTCCCAGGAATAGAAATGGGGGCTAACTTTCCACCTCTCTCAAAGCACGACTCTAGTTCAGTAATTAAGCAGTGAACCCCTCATTTCTCAGACTTGGCTAAGGGTTTGGAACCACTCCATTGGTGGCCCCAGAATTTCTACATAAGAAATGCAGGGCAGCAATCTGGTTGAGAGGGGTATTTACAGGAATTGTTTTTGAGATGGTTTGGATTTTTAATCATAGGCTTCACTTAGATTGTACACTATAATATCTGAGATGGCTTGGGGTAGGGCTGATAATGATTATCTGAAAACTGATCAGCACTTGACATCACTGTAGACAGCCCTCTTGCCATTTCTAGGACTCCATCTGACTTATGAAGGTAGTAGAGGCAGAGCATCAAGGCATTGTTCTATGCCCCATCAGTCTGGGTTCTCCAGGAAGCAGAAAGACACCAGGCTACCATTAGAAGTGAAAGCAATTTACTGGAGGGTAATACCTGAGAAAGGTAAAAGGAAGCTGAAGGAGTGTCAGGGAAAGCCTCTAAGCCATGACACAGGTCTGATATTTGTAAAAGGAGAAAGGGAAGGGAGGGTGACTAGGTAGGTAGAACTTCAGACTGTGGTAAACTTCTGGAAACATCACAGTCAGCCTGAGAGGGAACTCTGGCACAAACACTGCCCTCAGAGGAGTCCTATGTTACATACAGTGCTCACGCCCTAGTACCTCTATCACGGTCAGTTACTGGCTGAGGACTGCCAGTGCATCTCCGATACTGGAGTGGATTTAGAAAGTTCTACAGCTGGATTTAGAAAGTTCTACAGCTGGAGTTCTACAGCTGGAGCTCTAGACATTCGTCCAGCCATTCCACTCTTGCCTGCAATCATACTCACAGAAGGAAGGAAGAGTGCTGTTATGCTCCATGGAACTGCCTGGAATTCATTTATGACTCCCTTGAGGGAATTCTCAGTAAGTCATTCTATGTCTTATTTTCCTTTTCTCTGAAATATTTCTTCTACCTGGACTGCTCCTCCCTCAGACACTCTCATGTTTAATCCCCTCATCTCCTCAGGTCCTGGCTCACATGCACCTCATCAGTAAATTCTTCTTTTGTCTAATTAAAATAGCAAGTCCCTCGCAATCCTAATTACCCTTCCTGGAAAATTTTCTACATAGTACTTACCCCATATGTTTAAAAGTTTTTCTATACTTGCCATCTGTGTCCTTTGATCAAAATACAATTATGTCAAGTCAGGAAATTTTTTCCTGTTGCTCTATCTTTAGTGCCTGTATTAGCGAGGGCACATAGCAAGTACCAGTAAATTTATGTGCAATGAAGCGAAGAAAAGGGAGGAATAAAATAGCTGTAACGCCACGAAAAAGTGGGAGATATCATTAGGCTTTCTCTTTCTGCTGCAGACTTCATATCTAATAAAATCACCTAACCTCTCTCTTTATTTTTTAAAGATTTATTTATTTATACATACAAGCTGGGGTACAGGTCAGAGGTGTGGGGCGGCGAGAGGGTTCACCAGAGGCAGAGTGGGGAGCAGAACAGGCAGATCAGAAATACACTGCTGAGGGGAGGAGCAGGAGAGGCAGGAGAGGTCTGCCGCGCCATGTGGGAATCTCCCCAGCGGGGCTTCGAACTCGAGTTGCGCGCTGCCGGCAGCTCCACAGCACAGCGCTCAACAGCTGCGCTCAGCAGCTGCACTCAACAGCTGCGCCACCAGGGAGGCCCATAAAAATCACCTAACCTCTTAATGCAAGTCAAGCACCTAATCACTAGCAAGTCAAGAAATTTGCAAAACTGTCACTAACAATTGGAATTTTAAAGGAAGAAAACATATTTATTAACTGCTTTCTTTTTGAAATAAGCACATCTGCTCTATTTTATGGACAAAGAAACTGAAGTTCAAAAAAGTTACCCAGCATCACATACACAACTGAAAGTGTAAAATTTAAATCCAGATTTATCCGATGGGAACAACAAAAACAGACTTTAATGCTAAATGCGAAAAGAATGGCTAAATTCCCTTACCATTTGATAGTAACATTAAGAATAAAATTAATTTAAAAATAAAGTTAGGAATATAGGGGAAAAAGTAAGAAACTACTTTTACCAACAGGGGCTTCCAGTCACACTTTTCAGTTACCTGGTCCAAGGGAGAAATTATCTTCTTACAGTGTTTTTCTTTTTCTTTTAAAAAGGCTATTATGAACAGAACATTTGTAGCCACCAAATTAATACATTGAAGCCTTGACTCCCAGTGTGATGGTATTATGAGTTAAGGGCCCATAAAATGTAATTAGGTTTAGATGAGGCCATAAGGGTGGAGTACCCATGATGGGACTAATGAGTTTATGAAAAGAGGAAGAGATATCAGTATTCTCTCTTTCTGTCACGAAGACCAGAGAAGTTGGCCAGCTATAACCTGGGAAGAGCTCTCTCACTAGGAACTGAATTGTTCCACAATTGATCTTAGACTTCCCACCTCCAGAACTGTGAGAAATAAATTTCTATTGTTTAAGTCATCCAATCTACCAGGTCTTGTTATAGTAGCCCTAGAAAACTTAGACAAAGTCTCAGAAGCATTTAGCCACACAGCATCTGAAACTTTCTCTTAGAAAACTATTTTTAGGGTAGAATTTCACCAATAAAAACAGAAAGAACAATGGGACTGGAAAATCATCAGTGGATGCTAAAGCTAGTAAATGAATGCTGGATAAGGACAGGAATATTTACACAGTCCCCCAAAACTTTTTACAAATTATTAATTAAAAAAGAAAATATCTTTACTGTAAAGAAATCTGGCAGATGCCACCTTAACTAGTGAGCTAAGTAACCATGTGTTATATTAAGACAGACCAGCATCACATGCCTCCTCATGGATGCACTGAGAAGGATAAAACACCAATTCTTTGGAATCCTAACAAAAATATACAGCCTGAATGTAATCATGAAGAAAGTCAAACACACCCAAGTTGAAGGATCTACAACTAAATAACTACCCTATATTCTTAAAAAACGTCAAGTTAGAGAAAGTCAAAGAAAGGTTAAAGAACTCTTCCAGGTGAAAGATTAAAGGAACATGATATGCAATGCAGATAATGCACTGTACCATCTGAGACACTTCTGATCTGAGAAAATGAAACAGCTATGAAGGACACTGGAGCAAATGTACATGGACCATGTGTTACATAATATTGTTTAAGGGTCTTACATGATGCCTCCAGTTTACTGTCAAAAGTTTTAAAAAATATGGTACCATATACCACAGAAAGTGGTGGGGGGAGGAAGGAGCAGATGGAGAAAAAGAATATGGGTAAAAATGTTTACAATTTTGCTGGGTCTAAAGGCCATATAGAAGTTTCTCCAAAATTTTAATTTCCTTCAAAATTTGAAATTGTATCAAAATTTAAAAATTACAAAAATGTTCATTCAACCTCAAAAGACCCCTCTGAGAAAACACTTCAAGTAATTACCATAGATTTTCCTTTCCAACAGCTGAATTGTTTTTGCAAATCAAAAGAAGAAACTCAGGAGAGTTCCAGAAATGTGTAGCACTAATTTCTATTGGAAATGTACTCTACTCTTTTTCTCTAAGTGCTCATCAGATATTGCCTGAGTACTGGTCATTTTATCAGAAGAGGTTGTTTACAGTGAGTCTTTTTGCAAGACAGAACATTTTATAATTTCAATTTTGTAAATGGAAATAAAATTTATGCGAAGAGTAAAAGCTGAAAGAAACGTAATGAATGTACTTAAAATGATTTCAAATGATTAGGCCTTATTTTATTAATCTTGACATTAGCTTTACAAACATTCTATACACTACACCTGAGCGACAGCAGGGTGGTTAAGGGAGAACACAGTGGGCATTTGCTTTCTTATAAAGTATTTATATATCAGAAATCAGTGTGGCTACTGTCTCTTTAGTTTCATTTATCAGTCTTCTAAATGATCTTTTCCCACTCTCCATCTTGCTACATTAGACTGTTTGCCAGTGTTTATGGAGCGCCTTCTAGATATTATGAACATAAAGGCGGCTTACAGATGGGTTTTTGTGGTATAAGCCATTAATCTCCTGTTTAGCATTTATTTTTTCCCTCAGAAACACAATACTTTTGTTGTTGGGTGTGTCAGTGTACTTAGCTATAAAATCTATCTCAGTCTTCCTTGAAGATGTGGTGACCAATGAGATATACACAGAAGTTATAAAGTGGGACTTCTAGAAATGGTCTTGAAAATTTGGCTGGGAGGTCTAATCCTTCCCTTTCCTCCATCTTACTTGGAACACAAATGTTGTAGCTGTACTGCCAGAAGTCAACACAAGAATAAGGTCTACCTACATCCTGGGGATACGAGGGGAAGAGCAAAAACAGGGAACTCCCTTAAGGGCCACATTTTCAGTCTTGACCTGCTAACTCTGGATTCCTTTTAAGTGAGAGAAAAATCAACTTTTATCTTGGATCTCTGTAACAAGAAATTGAATGCAATTCTTAAATTATATAGACTGATATTAAGAATTATTTGAGAAGACTAGTGTACACAAAACACTTGGAGAACATGACTAAGTTGTATTGTAAGAGACTTTAAGGGAGAGCATAGGCGGAAAAGAGTAATGGCTTTAGAACCTGTGACGACTGCAGATCATGCCTCAGATTAACATCTTAGGGTATATGATCTGGGCAAATTATGTAACCTTCCTGAACCTCAGTCTTCTTTTTTTATAAAATGAGGATAATAACAGTTACCTTGTGCAGTTGTAAAGAGATGATGCACCTGGCACTTAGTAGGTACTCAGTGAGTGATAGTAGGAATTTATACACTACATAAACTCACAGAAGGATGAATCTTTATGAGTTGAAATTGTAGGAAAGTCTTAAAGAAGAAGTTGGATTTTGTTGCAGTGAAGGATGAATATGTTTGGGATGGATAAAGGGAAAGGCCAAGAACAGCTGAATAAAGACAATAGGGACTGATGAATATAACATATTTGAGAGTTACAAGGAAATCAATATAGCTGGTATTGCAGAGTTGAGGAAAGTAGGATAGCACGGAATAGGGTATGACAGGGTATCATGGATGGGTGGAATCAAGTTGAAAGTCAAAGAGAAGAGAAGCTTTATGGCTTGATGTGGAAGGACACAGGAGAATCCATACATTTTATACAAACGGAATGGCCAGTACAGACATTATAAAAACTCATCACATGAAGGTGTTCAGTTATCTTAAGTGATTTTATTTTAGAACAAGTGACAAGGAAATGAGTCTGAGTGCCAAATGGAAGGTACATCTAATCCAAAAACATAGACATTAATTTAATGGAAAAAATTGTCTAATAGTGAACATTAATCTTGTTAGAAAGGTGCTTATGGGGTAACTTGAGTCCACAAACTTTCTTCCTGTGGTTTTTTTGTTTACTTTTTTATAAAATGAGGATTTTGGCATTGGCAAAGATATTTTTCACTAAAAAATTTTTTAAATCAAGCCAATCAGACAAAACGTTTCCCTTCAAACCATAAAACACCATCAGAAACTCACCCATTTAGGTTCTAATGGTATCTTTCTCTATCTCACCTTAAAAATCTGCTTAGTAATACCATTTGTTTCCAACAAATATTTCAGAATTTTCTCATTAAGAGGTTCATTAATCAATCCCTCCAACTCTTTGGTTTTCACAGGGTCATCACAGGGTCATCACTGAACAATGTTACATTAGACTAAACACACCAATTAAAAGACACATCATACCAAGATGGATCAAAAAACAGAACCCAACCTTCTGCTGTCTACAAGAAACACACTTAATTGCGAAAGATAAACAGAGATTAATAGTTAAAGGATGGAAAACAATCCTACAAGCAAATGGACCAAGAAAGAAGGCAGGAACAGGTATACTTATATCAGATAAAATGGACTTCAAACTTAAGAAGGTAAAAAAAGACAAAGCTGGCCACTACATCATGATAAAGGGGACAATAAAACAGGAGGATATAACAATCATCAACATATACTCCCCAAATGAAGGAGCACCAAAATATATCAGACAATTATTATCATCCCTGAAAACAGACATTAAAGAAAATACATACATAGTAGGAGACTTCAACACCC
>PVIJ01010566.1:0-21589 GCA_004024925.1 Scalopus aquaticus
AACACACACACACACACACACACACACACACACACACACACACACACACACACACACACACACACACACACACACACACACCATCTGCGCAGTCCCTCCGGGAGGCCCCATTGTTCGGCTACTTCCCCAGCCCTGAGAAGGCGGCTGGGAACGCGAGACCGACCGGCCCTTCCTGCTCTGCGCTGACGCGAGGCCTGCGGAAGGAACAGCTCGTCTCCAGGGACCAACACATTCCTTTCGTGCCTGGCTGGCGCATGCACGTCCGCACCTCCGGACCCCCCTCCCCTCAGTCACCCCTGGAGTGGCGCCATCGGTGCCAGACCTGTCTGGAGAAGGGGGGCCTGGGAGAAGGGACCTTGATCAGGTGTCTGGGAGGCACAGGTCCCACTTGATCTTCCTCCCCCCCCCCCCCCCCCCCCACCACCCTGCCAGGTCAGGCCATTCATCCATTCCAGAGCCAGGGAAATGGAGGCCAGAAATAGGGCAGAACTGGGACTGGTGACTGGCAGGTCACCGCCTGTCATGGGAGCCCCAGAGGGTAGCAATTCAGGCTATCCAGGGATCACGGTCACCATGCACCTGCAAGTGATGACTTAGAAAGATGGCCAGGTCCAGCCATCCCCTAAGGGAAGGCTAGTGGGGATGAGCCAGTACTTCCTTAGCACCCACTAGGGTCAGCTCTAGTGCAGTGACACCTTCTCACTTTACCCTCCTGTCTGGCCAAATAGCTATTATTTATACTAAGTGTCTTGCTAGGAAGTAACTGAACCCAGAGTTTCCTGGGTCTAAAGCCCTCCCTTATGGCAGCATATAATGGGGGAGCTGGAGGTGGGGGATGGGCTTTAACACCAGAGCCAGGATGGATCCACCTTTCAACTGGCTGTCCTGCCAAGGGCAAGCTGCTTTGTCTCTCTGTACCTGTTTCCTCAGGTGTGCGTAAGGGAGAGATGATGTCATTACCTACTGCAGAGGACTGTTGTGAACATTCTAGAATAGAACACATGTGGTTTGATTCTTATTCTCCTTAATTTCACTTCTGGAACTAAAAAAATAACAGAAATGGCTTCAGGTCCATCTGTCCCAGTTTGCCTGGGTCTGAAGGGCTTTCTGGATGGTAGATTTGGTCGCCAAAATCAGGACATCCCCAAGCAACCAGGACAAATGGTCTCCCACAGTGACACTGGTGTTTTTTAAAGCTCATGCTAGTCTTCAAAGGGCAGGGAGAGAGCTGCCTCATGCTCTGTGCCAGTGAATTTTACCAGAAGTCTTCAGTCCTGAAGCCCTTTGCCCTGGTCTTCCTCCTCTGCCCTTGGATAGCCAAAGGGTAAATAGACATTCTTAACATGAAAATTTTCCATATCCTTCAGGGCAATCTTCTGGTGCCAGAAATAGGCAACAAGATTTGGGAGTCAGCCCAGGCCTCTAAAAATAGCTCTCAGGGCCCCCCTGATAGGCCTATACCATCTCAGCCCTGGGTAGCTCAATACCCAATGAGCAGCTCGACACCCAGTGAACAGCCTGCCCTAGCCAGCACCTTAAATGACCGTAAGCGCAGTCGGTGTGGCTGGCTGAGGGCAGTGGGCACAGAGAAGGCTGGTTCCCACTCAGTTTTCTCCAGCAGCTTCCAGGCCCAGACCACCTTGGCATCCCACTAAGAGATGCCCTTTCCTCCACCCCAAAACATGTCTTACCCTTCCATCCAGACAAGTATATCACATGAGTGACACTGGGACATTCATGCAAGGGTCTCGGCAGGGTCACACCCCATACCCTAGCTGCCCGCCCTATACCCAAACACCTCCACAAGCACAAAACAGCCACACACACTCACGCCAAGCATCTCATTTTAACTCCACAAGGTCTCGACATTCTAAAGGCAGTGTTCCCAAATCTTTTCTACCTGTACCTCCATTTTTCCAAAATTCCACCTAACCTTCAAGAAAATTTGTTGTCAAACTTGCTTTTTGCTGTTGGTGGCTGGTATTTCTTTTGATTATTTTTAAGGAAAGTTTAATGTGCATTTTTGCACTCTTTTCAAACTTTCTACTATTACCAAGATTTTCTATCTGCCCCTACCTCTTCCCATCAAAAATAGTGAGACTCTTTGCCCAACAGAGAAGGAGGAGGCCTGGGAGTCCTAGGGGTTACAAATACCTATCCAGCCTCACAGCCCTGGTCTAAGGTGGTAGCAGACCAGAAAGGCACTTTGTTCTAGGAGAGACCCCAGGACTTGGAGCAGGGACACTGCCTGTGTCCCAGGTGTGGCCGCCAAACCCCACCCTCACCTGCCTGCCTGCTGTTCCCTGAGGGAACAAGGAAGTGAAAATGGAAGCGGTGTGTTCTGGGGCAGTCCATCAAGGAGCAGAGGGCACATCTTGTCCCTGTGGAAAAGCAGAATTGCCCACCAGGGTTTGACAGCCCCGAACGCAGAAGCAGGAGGTCAACTCCCAGGCTGACAGCCGCCCTACTCGCCTTGGGCCAGGCCAGATCCTTGCCTCTCACTCAACCTCTGCTCCACCACTGAGTGGACTGCACAGGACATCTTCCTGTTCAGAAAGTCTATGGTCTGTTCATTCACTCATTCATTCATTCATTCATTCATTCACTCCCATAAGTGTCTCCAGCACCTCTGCATAGTACGCTTGTACTTGGGCTGGGATACAGCTGGGAGCAAGATAGGCATGGTCCCTGCCCAGCAACAGGTGCTTGCAGCACAGCCAGGGAGCAAGAAGAAAACCCATGACCTTAGAACAGAAGCCAGAAGGGCCTGGTGCATCTCCCTGCCCAGTGAGCACTGGCCACAGGCAGCAGCCATTGTGGAGAGTGGAATGCAAACTAGGTACCAAGCTGGAGAAAGGGAGGGAGGGGTTGTGTTCAAGAAACCTTGACCCCTCTGAGGTGGGGAAGAAGCCAGCCTCATAGAGGAATACATGTGGGTGTATAAGTGTGGGTTGGTGAGTGCATGAGTGTGGGCATGTGAGGGTCTGAGCGCATCTGAGCAGAGTATGGACACATATCTGTGTCTGAGAATGTGTGGGTATGTGTGGGTTGGTGTGTCTGTGTGCTACCCATGGTTCTTAGTATTCACGAGTATGTGTGAGTGTCCAGGTGTGAGCTTATGTATTTGAGCATGTGTGTGTGCGGTGTGTGTTTGTTGGGTGGACGCATGAGAGCTCTAGGCAGGTGTAAATGCTCAGTTTATTGAAATAAACAAAGAAAATCAATGTGGCTCAATGCAGTGCCTGAAGGAAGAGCTATTGCACCAGTAGCAATATGTACTGGTCAACTGCCACACATCAGACATCAAGTTTACTGCAGTCACACACCTAGCTTTCATAACCTGTGAGTTCCTGTTAATTCAATGATGAGGCACCTGGAGCCCCCCCACCCACGCCCTAGTTCAGTAACTTGTTCAAGGTCAAGCAACACGTAAGAAATTGTACCCTGACTCTAGCTTTGGGCTTTTTTCTGTGTATGACGGGAAGCCTCTGGAAGGTTCTAAGCAGAAGTGTGACTTCTTGTATGACTGTCATGCGTCGTTTAATGATGTTTTGGTTATCAATGACCACATCAATGACGGTGGCCCCAACAGGCTGGGACACAGAACCTGGGGGGAGTCAGCTGGACTGCCTAGTTTTATGTCATTACACTCTATGACAGTCACACAATGACAAAATTGACTACTGTTGCATCTCTCAGAATGGGTCCCCTTTGTTAAATGACACTTGACTATAGTTTGGATTAGTTCAGGTGCAAGACAAGCCCAGCATAACAATGGCTTCAACAACGTGGGAATCTAGACTACAGCTTTCTCACACCCAGGGGAAAAAAAAACCACCAAGATGAAGAGAAAGAGAAGATAATCCACAAACAAGGAGAAAATATTTACAAAAGGCATATCTGATAAAAGGCTGTATATCCAAAATATATTTAAACACTGAAACTCAACAATAAGAGGGAAAGAACATCAATAAGAGGGGGGAAATAGAATCTTTCAAATGAAGGATTTGAACAGACACCTCACCAAAGAAGATATAAGGGTGAGAGATAAGCATATGGAAATGATACTCAACCTAATCTGTCATTAGGGAATTACAAATTAAAATAATAAGAGATCACTATCTGCCTGTTAGAACAACCAAAATACAGAACGCTGACACGAAATGCTGGCAAAGATGTTAAGCAACAGAAACTCTCATCCATTGCTGGTGGGGAGGCTTTGGAAGTTTCCGATTTAACAATTGCACTCCTTGGTAATTACTCAAAGAAGCTGAAAATTTATGTTCACACAAAAACCTACACCTAGATGTTTATAGCAGCTTTCTTCTCAATTACCAAAAGTTGTAAGTACCCAAGATGCCTTTGAGTAGGTGAATAGATTAAAAACATAAACAAAAACTATACATCCTGACATTAGGACGTTATTCAGAATTAAAAAGAAATGAGCTACCAAGTCACAAAAAGACAGAAAAGTCCTAAATGCATATTAAGTGTGAGAAGCCAGTCTTAAAAGGCTACAGACTGTCTGATTCCAACAATTGGCATTCCAAAAAGGCAAACCTTTAGACTAAAAAGATCACTGGTTTCCAGGGGTTTGCAGGGAGGAAAAGATGAACAGGTAGAGCCCAGAGGATTTTTAAGGCAGGGAAATGACTCTGTATGATACAGTAACAGTAGCGGCATCCATTACACATTTGTCCAAGCCCACAGAATGCGTAATACCAAGAGTGAACTCTGGTAGAAACTACAGAATTTCGGTGATTGAGATGTGTGAACTCGGACTCCTCTTTTCTTTGTGTTTTCTGCTTAATTTTTTGGTGAACTTAAAACTGCTCTTAAAAATTATTTAAAAACAGGGCCTCCCTGGTGGCGCAGCGGTTAAGCGCTGCGCTGTGGAGCTGTCAGCAGCAGCGATGCGAGTTCGACGCCCAGCCGGGGAGAATCCCACATGGTGGGGCAGATCTCTCCTGCCTCGCCCGCTGCTCCCCTCAGCAGTGTACTTCTGATCTGCCTGTTCTGCTCCCTACTCTGTCTCTGGTGAACCCTCTCGCCGCCCCACGCCTCTGGCCTGTACCCCAGCTTGTATGTATAAATAAATAAATCTTTAAAAAAAATTATTTAAAAACAATTTTAGCTACAGATACACGCAACACCAGGAATTAATCTAAAAAATTATGCTGTTTGCAAGAAGCCAAACAAAGCAGAAGGATACTATATGATTCCATGTGTAGATAACTCTAGAAACCATTTGATTAATTTATGGCAGTAGAAAGTTTATTGTTAGTAGGTTGAGATGGGGAGTGGGGCTTGGGAATAGATACAAGGAAATTTTTGATGATGGGTATGCTCTATGGTTTCTTGGATATGTTTAGGTATAATACATTCTGCATGCATTTATGAAAGTTCTAAGATATATATAAAACCATATACAGCTGACCCTAGAATAATATAGGTTTGAATTGCATGGAGCCTATTTACACATGGATTTTCTATCTGTGGCTCTGCATTCGCAGACTCACTAACTTAGGTGTTGGTGGTTGAATCCTTGGATATGAAGTAGCACACAGGGAGGGCTGACTACAAGTTATACCTGTGTTGTGACCTGCTTAGAATTACCTTAACCCCTACAATGTTCCATGGTCAGCTGGATGTTTGTCAAAATTCACAAACTGTAAGTTTCAAATGGATGCATTTATTGAGGTAAATTTTAAAACAATAAAGCTAGAAAAGGAGAAAAAAACTCACTAGGGCTAAGGATAATGCCCTGCTATATGAAGTCTTGGTCAGAAGCACAAAGCATCTGATTTTTTTTCCTACTTGCAAAATAACAAGTGTGCCGGCTACAATATTCTAGATGCTTGCAGAAGCCCTGAGGCTCCTAGGTGAGAAACTGGACTTTATCATGCACAGCACAGGCAGCCTAAAGTTCATGTTTGCACAGGCTCCCCTTGTCCCCTAACTCCCACAGGACCAGAGCAGAAGTTTCAGGTGGATATGCACAAGTATGTTATGTCATAGCTGAGATAAACTGAGCTCAGGAAATTCCTAATCCTACAAGAGGCTGCTAGCAAATGCAGCCAACAATTTCCCTGGAGAACAGCACTATTATTCCTAGTCAGGAAAAAGATCTGAGCTGCTTTCTATTCCAGAAGGAGACACTATCCCTCTCCCCTAGGCTATTTAGCATACAACGATTCATGAAAAAAAAAAAATTCCAGAGAAAAGGTGTCACAAAAGGTATTGAAATGCCATAATTGCCCCCCAACAATCCTCAGGGACTTGGACTCCTAGCTTTCCACTTTCCCATCATCCCAATATCACTTCATGGCTCAGCTCCAGCTATCACATCCATCTTCCAAACAACAAAAAGGATTAAAGAAGGAAGAAATACCCCCACCCCCACCCCTCCTTCTTTAAGAACACTCCCTGGAATTTGCACACATCTTAGTTCTACTCAAATGGGCATGCCTGGTTGCCAGGAAGACTGGGAAATGCAGGACGTATTCCTGGCTAAAAATCTATTACTAGGGAAGAAAGAACAGATACTGGGAGAAACCAGCCATCTATGCCCTACATGGTCAGTTTAACCACGGTCTGTGAATTTATAGAGGCTATTAAGGACACCAAACCCCCTTTCCAGGATCCCCGAGGGGGAACGCCTCATCCAGCACCCATCATTAGCACTTTCCTCCTGCCCCAATCCAAGAGGGATGGCAGACCCAAGTGAGGATGGGATTCATCCTTGTCTCACTTGGCACAGTAGAAAGACACTGCCAGACTTGGGCTTAAGACCAGACTCTAAGTTTAGCTCAACATGTGACTTGAAGTGAGTCCTCTACTTTCTGGGTCTCAGTACCAGACTCCTCATGACATGGAAATAATAATAAGCCCTGCTGAAATGGCCACATGGGAGCATAACATAAATCACACATGTAATGCAGCTTTGTAGTAGATGCTCACTAAAAGAGACTTCCTTTCTCTTTCTTCTCCCACACTAGCTACCATATCGGGCACTAACTGTGGGCAGACACATTGGAAATAAAATCATCCCCTGCCTCTTGTACACTTCATAATAGGATGAGCAATAGCCCAGTGGGCTCCCAGGACATCTCTCTCCAGGATTGAAGGGCCCTCCCAGCAGAGAAGCAACTTGTCATAACATAACCAGGGTTGAATGGTGGCTGTGTCCTCTCATGTCCAAAGTCAGTGTGAATGGGAATCCAAATGGCTCCCTTTGGGCTGGGGGACACGGCAGTCACAATAATGCACTCTCATCTTCATGAGACACTGAATTCCTTACAGGCTTGTGGTGAGCCTCTAGGTTCATCTTCTCTGCTTTTTATGACAATAAATCTGAAGCCCAGAGAAATGAGACAACTTGCTGAGAGTCACACAGCAAGGAAATGCTGCACTTGGAGGGAAAATACTGCGTTCCTGCCTGATACCTTGGGCTCTGGGTCAGAAAGTGTAAGCTGGTGGTGGTGACGATGCCGATAAGGTGAAGAAGAGTCACCACTGAAGTTTGCAGTCCCGTCTCCGGTTTCAGGACATCTGAAATAATTCATCCAGTAATGAGAGTAAGTTGGGATAATGGTCCAAGCATGTGCTTTTCAGTCTTCCCTGGATGTCATTTCCTTCGCCTCAAGGTACCAACGTGGTCTCACAAAGAAATGCCCACCACAAGAGGTCCGGGGATTGATCCATTTTGTGTAAGAGAAGGACAAGTGCAGGGACTCTGGTGGTGGGTGGCTCTTGGAAATTCAGTCCTAGGGTAAGTAGATCAGGTCTGGGACAAGTTCTGGGGTCCCTCTTCCTTCCATAAAACCTCCCCAATAGCCACAAGCTGGCTTTAGAGCATTTCTCAACACCCTGGGGACAGGACTCCTTCCTAGGCCATGTCCCCAGACTTGTAGGGTTCAAAGCTTACCCCCTCCAGAAAGCCTTTCCACCTTGCTCTCCCCTCTTTCTGCTCCTCCCTGCACATTCCCACCCCTTTGCCCCACTCACATCTTACCTCTGACCTCCAGACCATGGCACTAAAATTGTGTGTTAACCCATGTACTGGCCAGGAGAGGCCAAAGTCAGAAATGTGTCTCGTCACTCCCGTGCATCCAGCGTCCCTTGTAGGACCTGACACCAGTTAGGGGCTGCTTTCAAGACTGAACTATGGGCTGGGACACTTACTTCACCCAGGACCATCTGTCTTCGCCTCTCTAGGGGAATTGCCAACCCCACCAGGTTGGCAATATCCTAGTATGAGATTCTTCCAGACCCCATAGTTCTTCATGTATTCAACCATTCACTTCCCCAATTATTATGTGTCACGTCTTGCCAAGCATTGGTGGCTGGAGACACAGAAATGAAAAGGCAAGATCTTCCCTTGGTGACTCAGATAGGGAAGGCAGATGCCCACCTCCCTTTCATTCCTTGCTTCCTTTCTTTCTCTTCTTCCCTTTGTACGTCTTGAGCAACAGACATACAGTTACACAGAGTGAGAAGTGGCGGGAAGATGTTGCGAGCTCTGTGGGGGAGAATCCCTGCTGGTCACTAAAGGTCTTGGCAAAAGACACTTCCAGAATATTCAACTTTGATATCTAACCCTTCCATTAGATGAGAAGCTGTGAGTCATAAGCCCCAAGTGGTCCTACAGACTTCCCCATGAATCACCCTCGCCCCATTCTCCTCATTAGAGGCATATGCCATGGGGAATTCTCCTCTGGACAGGGGGAGGAAAAGTAGGGGAAAATGGTGGGAGGATAGGATTCAGAGTGGAGTCCCTGAACAGGCTTTCCCACCCTTGTCCTTTCCCGCCCTGGTCTCAAGAATGGAGCCCCAGGATTACAGGTCTTGGGTAGCCAGGATCCTCATGCTGCTTCCTGCTTACAAGGCACTTTTTTATACTTTATTTCATTTGCACACCACTGTGTGTTACTGGAAATTCTCCAAGGGAAATTGCCTCATGTGGAAGGGAAAGAGGTTTGTTGGGCAGAAAAGAATCACTTCCCCCTAACTGGGGCCCAGGACTCACTCAGAAAAGAAGGGGAATTGTCCAGAGCCTTCAGTTCTTCATTTATTCATTACACTTATTGCTATTCCAGGCACTCTCCTAAGAGCAGGAGATCCCCCAGTGAAACAGAAAGACAAGACCCTCAAGGCCTTACATTTTAGTAGGGAGATAAACCATTCACAAATGAATGAATATTGTGGAGTGATGAGCACGTTGTTGAGAAACAAAGCAGATAAAGGGCTGAGACAGCAAGGTTTGGGGCAGGGTGGTCTCAAATTTAAATGGGGTGGAGATCAGGCCATGGCCCACTGATGAGGTGAATGGTGAACAGAGAGAGAGGCTACCCTGCAGAGATCAGAAGGAAGTTCAGTCCACGGGGTGGGGAGAGCTGGGGTCCCTGAAACAAGAGTGAACTTTGCCTGTGCAAGAAAGACCAATTAGACTGATTTGGCTGGAAAAGCAAGGGGGAAGAGTGGCAGAAGATGTGGTCAGAGATGTAACAGCAGGACGAGTCATGCCAGATCACACAGCCTCTGTAAGGACTTGGGCTTTATTCTAAATGACATGAGAGCCAGGGTTTTAGGTAGAGAAGAAAAACGTGTTTAAAATTTTATTCTGGGATGTTAAACATCTAATTCCCTTCAAGTCATAGTAGAAACATAGTAATTCAGAATCACCTTACTCTGAGGACTGGGAGAGTTGGACACAATATATTTAAAGCTTTCAATTTGAAGACATTTGCACACTGAAAGGGTAGTGAGGAATTGTGGGATCCATTTCTGGGAGAAGGAAAACCCAGAAGGATGAACATAGCATTTGAGGCCTCTTTTCCTGAATGGGATCTGCCAATGCTGAAATAGGAGGCTAAAAGTCTACAAATTTGAGCAAAGCTTCTAAAAGACTCATAAGTCTAATGAAATTTAAAAAAAAATAGAGTTCAGGACACACCAAGGAGGAATCTGGTACAGTCCTGGACTCTTTTACACATTACCCAAATAAAGTAATACAAAATATCATCCAAATAAAGGCTGTGGGGGTGGTGGATTGGTAAACCCCCTTTAGTTTAAACCTCAAAAGGATAACCCTTGGAATAAAAATGAAGTAGTCACCGCAGGGTCATCTCAAGCCACCTCAGTCTCTGGTTGGATTAATATGATCTGGGAATCCTAGGACCTCTAAGCCACCACAACAAACTAAGCCTGTTTGAGAAGAAGATAACTCCACCTTAAGCCTCAAATGATCTCCAAAATTTTCCATTCACAGTATTCAACACTCAATCAAAAGTAACCAGGTGTATGAGGAAATAAAATGTTTTCTAAAAACAAGAGAAACAATAGGCAATAGATAGGTATAAACACAAGAGGATCCAAATAGTTATTGGCCACAGACATTAAAATAACTACATTTTAACATGCAAAAGTACATAAATGGGAAAATAGAAACTGAGAATTTTCTAAGACTAATGAAAGACATCAAGCCACAGATTCAAAAGCCCCATAAATCACAGCAACACAGTCATGTATTGCTTAATGACAGGGATACAATATGAGAAATGCATTGATAGGTGATTTCATTTTTGTGCAAACTTCACACAGTCTACTTATGCAAATTTATGTGGTGTAGCCTATTACACAATAGGGCTATCTATAGTGACCACCACCATGTAAGTGGTCCATGGTTGACTAACACATCATTATGTGGTGCATGACCATATAAATAGAAAGAAAACTGCAGAGACATTATAATAAAACTACAAAACTAAACAAAGACAAGGAGGAAGTCCTAAATCAGCCAGAGAAAAAAGACAGATTACCCTTACAAGGACAACAATAAGATATTAGGTTAACTTGTCAAAAGACACAATGAAAGACAGTGGAATGTATCTTTGAAGTGGTTAAAGAAATAAGGGTGAAACTGAAATTCTATGCCCAGTGAAAACAGCCTTCGATGATGAAATTAAGTAAAAGTAAATACAGAGAATTTGTGGTAAAATATGCATAAATGCAATGTCATAAGTATAAGTTAGGGTTCTGATTGAGAATTCACAGAGAGGGACAGTGCAGAGGCAAGGAGAACAGCTATGAGGCTACTACAGTAATGCTGGTGATACATGAGAGTGGCTAGATGGAGAGGAAGTTTTGGAACAGATGAAAACAGATTTATTTTGGAAATGGTTAAGTTTTGAAAATAGGCCTGTCCATTTTGCTAATGAATTAAACATAGATGAGAAAATGGAAGGAAGCAACGACGTCTTCAAAGATTTTGACCTAAACTAATGGAAGAATGAAGTTGCCATTAATACAGAGAGAAAGACTGCAGGAGCTGGTTTGGGAGTAAATCAAAACTTTATTTTTCAAATTGCCAGATTTGGGAGTCTATTTGATGAGCAAATCAATATGTCAAGGAGGCTATTAAAGAAATAAGAGTTCTGGGCTAGAGGTTAAAAAGTGATAGCTCAGAAACAACCCGAGTTCCCAGGAACAGAGGAGTGGGTAAAGAAGATGTGGTCTATATACACAATGCAATGTTACTCAGTTATTAAAAAAGATGAAATTTTGCCATTTGCAACAACAAGGATGGAAGTGGAGTGGATTATGCTAAGCAAAATACGTCAGGAAGAGAAAAAAGATGATTTCATTCTTATGTGCAATATAAAAAAGCAAAATAAACAGACAAAACCAAAACAAAACAAACTCTTGGATTCTGTCAATGGAATTGAGAACACCAGACAGTGGAGGGAGGGTATAAGGGGGTTGTCAACAGGTGTTGAGACAAAGGAGGGAAGTGGGTAGGTTTGTGGGGGATGTTAGGAACAAAGTGGGGTGTGGGGGTAAGAGCAAAGGTAGGCAGAGGGCCCAATGGACTGTGGTGGAAGATTATTGGTGCTTTAGTGGTGGGTGTGATATGTGTGGTGTGATCACATACATCTGAGGAGGTGTGAACCTGTACCTCTAGATTATAGTCAGTGTTGTAAACCAAGATTACCTCAATTAAAGAAAAATGTAAATAGCTTGGACATGGAAGCAGCCTAAATCTCCTTCAATGAATGAATGGATCCAAAAGATACAGTACCCATATACTATGGAATACTACACAGCCACAAGAAAGGAGGACATGCAGCCATTTTCAACAAATGGAAGGAATTTGAAATAATTGTGTGCAGCAAAAGAAGTCAGAATGGTAAAAACAAATATTGGCCATTCATGCAACAGACAATTCAATGATGTAAAACGTTTTCAAAGACTAGTGGATGTCAACAAACATGCTGAGGGCTCTGAGGTTAAGATGGAGGGGGGAGGGGCCTCCCTGGAGGTTTAAGGGTTAAGTCTCAGTGCTATCACCTCTATGGCCTGAGTTTAATCCCAGGCCCAGGGAGCTAACCCACATATGGTACAGCAGACCCCTCCCGTATCCCCCGCTGCTCCTCTCAGCAGTGTATTTCAGTAGATTCGACTGTTCTGCTCCCCACTCTGTCTCTGGTGAATCGTCTCACCCCCTGCATCTCTGGCCTACACCCCATTTCTTCTGTGCAAAAATAAATAAAATCTTAAGAAAAAAGAAGGGGAGATAAGGACAAGGGGACACAAAGGATGTCAACACATATTTGTTCCCTTTTTTTTCCATCTCTCGCTGATGGCAAAGATGAAGATGAGTCAACATTTACTGTTTACTCACACTTGTTGACACACTCCTAAGTGTGCTGAGTGCTGGGCAAAACTTGGTATGTACATGATTACATTGAATCTTGACAACTACTCTGTAAAACAAATCCTTTCAGTACTCCCTTTTTGGAGCCATGAATATTGAGACTTTAAAAGAAGTCATCTGGCCAAGGTCATACAGATACTAGGTGTCCATCAGTTTTGTCCCAGGCATTTGGAACAAAATCTTACTCTCTTGTTGCATTCTGGGCCTTCAATATGGTGTCACAGAAAGATAATAAGCCCACAGGTGCAACCCCTTAATTTGGACCTTACTCACCCAGTAGACGATGGAATTTTTGATTCTGGAAATTTTGAACAGTTTCTACAGGAGAGTGTTAACGTTAATGGGAAAACTGGACCTCTTAGGAATGTTTTTCACATCATGTTTTTCGCTTCAAGAATAAAATCACAGCTGTTTCTGAGAAACAATTCTCTAAAAGGTATTTGAAATACCAAGAAATATCTTAAGAATAATCTTCATGATTGGCTTTGTGTGGTTGTATCTGTCAAGGAAACTTACAAACTTCCTTACTTCCAGATTAGCCAAGATGAAGATGGATCTGAGCCTGAGGACAAAAGAAACATACAGTAGAAAGAAATATCTAGAAATGGACTTAGTTTATTGGTGAATAAAAAACATTATACTTCAAAATAAAACTGAGGATTTTCTTTGTGTTATTTAAAAAGCTACTGACCACTTTTTAGGGGCTATATGGCTGGCACTTACTCCTTTACTCAGAAGCTGTGTGTAAGTACCTGCTGCTCACTAAGCCCCAAGCTAAGTCCTGTGGACCCAGAGACTTGTGGAGGGGACCCTAGAGACTTACCACAGGTGGCACCAGCAGTCACGTACTCACAGACATGGCTGAATCCAGTCTAAAAGATTTTTTTCTTTGATGCAGGGTCTCTTTAACCAGTAAAATTTACATAAAAATATAAATGTCTGGTTTCCTTTAAAAACACCTTGATGAGCCTCCCTGGTGGTCTAGGGGTTAAGTCTCAGCACTACCACCATGAAGACAGCCCAAGTTTGATTCCTGGCCAGGGAGCTTCCCACATGGTGCAGCAGACCTCTCCCGTCTCCCCTTTTGCTCCCCTCAGCAGTGTACTTCAGTCAATCTACCTCTTCTGCTCCCCACTCTTGTCTCTGGTGAATCCTCTCACCCCCTGCATGTCTGGCCCACACCGCAGCTCTTCTAGGCAAAAAAGATTAAAAATTAAAAAAAAAAAAACCTTGATTAGCAGCTTCCCTGTGGTGCAGGAACTTCCCAGGTCACCTTAGCCCCCAGAGCCCCAATTTTCAATTGTATTACCTGCTGGGCCCTGGGGGCAGTTGGATTTATGGATCTTGGTTTACAGCAATGGGATTTCATAGTCAGGATGTGCTCATGACATTGTTTGATACACAGAGGAGGAATTTTTACTGATCATAGGAGGCATCATGATTTGGTGATATTTTGAACGGGGGGGGGGTGTCATTCAAGTTGAGGGCTAATATATGCAAAAGTCAGAGTAACAAGAAAGCGCACGTTGCATTATGAGAATTACAAGTCCCAACATGCATGGAGGAAGCAGTGGGGAGAGTAGGAATGATCCTGGAAATGACAGCAGTGGGCATCTGCTGGCAGGCCTTCAATATGTGCCCATGTGGGACTGGTGAGGAAAGTGTATAAATAAGACAAATCCCAGAAGAGAGTGAGAGCTCAGGAGAGGTCAGTATAGAGTGTTTGGCAAACCCAAGGTACTTAATACATTAACACATTTTTATGAAATAAAATAATGAACACACAAAGAACGAAGGAGGAGGCAGCCAACCTCAGGTGTATGTTTGTGTCAACCATGATAAAACATTTAAAGCTGAATTTGCAAAGTGGTCTGTGGCAAAGGACTGGCTGGGTTGGAGAAATGGGCAGGCCCCAGGAGCTGGGAGCGCATGCTGTGCCCTCAGAGCACGTAGGGGACCTGTCACCTCAGGGACCAGGGCATGTCCTTCATATCAACCTGCCTTCCAAAGGTCCAGGACCCCTTGCTATCCCTTCCCAGAAAATGTCCATTTCCTCTCCCCTCTGCCTCCCTGAACCAATCAGAAGGACAATCCAGGGATTCCAGAGCCTTCCCAGGCCTGATTGGATGAGAGGGATTCGAGCCGGCAGTTGGGTGGTGAAAGAGAATATATGAAGGGCACTTCAGTGCTTCTTACAGATGAGGAAATGGAGGCCCAGAAAGAGCTGCAGCTTGCCCGCAGTCAAGGGGCCAGGGCTGGAGATGTCCAGCAAAGGCCACCCCCAAACAAAGCTCTGATGGTCACAGTGAGAGCAATGAGCATGCAGTGAGAGCACAGCGAGAACAGGCCCAGGGTGTCTGTTAGGGGCGAGACAGCCACTCTGTTTCCCTTGGCCAGGACACTCTGCTCAAGTGACAGAATGGGGGCTGGCTGAGTCACAGGAAGACAAGGAGCCTTTCCCAAGCCTCGCTGATGGACCCAGGTGACTACCTTTCCTTTCATCTTTGCAGGGCCTTTGAAAGGTAAGGGTTATTGGCCCATGTTACTTTGGTCACAGAAAGTCACCCAGCTAAAAAGTGGCAAAGAATCAGAGCTTGAATTGAGGTCTAGCTGACTCCAAGTGTGCCATCCACCAATTTACCAAGGTCCCTCTCTAACGTCAGGTCCTTGCTGCCCTCCTGGCCTGGATCCTTCTTCCCAACTCATCACTCAAAAGGACAACCGGGTGAGCTATTAACTTGGACGGTGACCCCCTCATAAAGGCTTCCCTAACCAGCAAATCTAAAGGAACCCCCTTTACATTTCACCTTCCAAACCGTCATCCCTATCTTATTTCTAAGTTATTTATATACTGCCTAGACTATCCTCCCATTGTTACCTACTTGATTTTAGGAATTTTGTCTTGCACCAAAAGTATCCTGGGTCTATAGTCAATGAATATTTGAGGGAGGGAGAGAGGAAAGAAGGGGACCTGCTGATTAGCCTTGGAGGAACATGTAAATCCCTCCCCCCTCTGCTATTTACCTCTAGCAAAGCACACTTTTTGTCCACGGTGGTACTGGCAACGTGCGAGCCCTTGGTTTCCTGGCAGCAAACAAAGGAAAGAGAGGTACGACGGGTCCCTGAAGCTGTTCTGGTACAGGCTAGCCCTGCAGTGCCCAGAAAAGTCCCTAGAGGTGGGCCCCCCTCCCACCTGCTCCCCAGAAAGCAACCTGCAGAGAGAAACAGCTCGGGGTGACCTGGATCCACCCGGTCAGTCCCGGCGAGGTGTGAGAAACCTGAACTGGGGCCGGGCACGGGGCGGGGCCACCCGTGTGGCCCGGGCTTTGTTTGCGTCTGTGTATGGCAACCAGAAACCACCGCAGCGGCAGTTTTCAGAGCCGCCTTCCGCACCCCGCTCCCCACCCCCACCCCTTTATTTTAATCTCCTAAACTGATTTGTCAGCAGCAGGAAGTGACATGACAGCTTTCCTCACAAAAGGGAAACTCCTCCGCGTTGCCATGGGGATGGAGGCCCCTGGGTGATCAGATTTATATAATCTTAAAGGTGTACACACAATGATGTCATCCTCCAAGGCGGGGCGGGGAGATATGGACGCTGCAGCCTGCAAGTCCAAGGCAAAATAGCTACGATCTGCAAAATTCCAAGGAAAAGAGAGGATGTGGTGGAGGCCTTTGGAGTTGGAAGTATCCTAATGGAATAATGGGTGCCTGGAAACCACAGGAAAGCATAAAGTATGCATGGCTGAATTTTCTAGGTCCTAGAATTTGAGCTGACTTTGATTTAATCCTTAAAGGTCTCTGAAGCCTGGAGGTTATTGTCCATATCACAATTGGGAAAACTGGAGTTACAGGTTAGAGGTCTGGGAAGAGCCCTACCTATCAGAGCCAGCGCAAACTCATTGTTTTGCTGGTGGGAAACTGATTCCCAAGAATTGCTGGAGGTCATTAGCAGAGGGGGATGGGATCTACATGTTCCTCCAGACCTAGTTACCTGTCTGTCCATTCAGGAGCCCGTTTCTGACCCAGTTCCTATCTCTGCAATGGTAATTACTTGCTGTGTGACCTTGGGCATGTCACTTCACCTCTTTGAGCCTCCGTTTCCTCCTCTATAAAATGGATGTTGCTGTTAGTGGTTAAATGCAAAGAAGTACAAAGCAGTTAGCACAGTAACTGGCACACAACTCTAAAATTGACAGCTATTATCATATCACTATTAAAACCATTGTCTGTTTCCATCTGCTACCGAGAAACAAACATTGTAAATAATTAAGGATCTTTTTTTCCCCTAAAAAAGGTAGTCTCAGACCAACAGTGACGTTTTTCTGAGGGTTTAAAGACCTGGGATCTCATACATGGGGAGGGGCTATCAACCCTGCTCTCCGGTGCTGGCTGGAGGTGAAGTGGTTTGCACTGGGAGAAATGAGTGAATTATTTTCACTGGCAGCTCCCTTAAGCAGCCGCTGTATTTTTCCACTGCGTGGATCACACTGGAGATTAATTTTGATTCAGCCAGTGCCTGCCAAGCAGAAAGTGATGGCCCGAACCCACAGGGAAGTCAGCCATGGCATCTGTCACAGACTTGAAGTCACTGGTACGTTTCCACGAAGGGAGATACTTGCAATAGTAAATTTCTAGGGTTTGATAAAAACACTGGGTATGGTTTGTTTTGAAAGGCATGAATCCACATGCAATCAGAAGCCCAGCCAAGGAAATGAGCTTGCCAGCCTAGGGTAAGTTCTTAGAATTTGGAACACACAGGGCTCTTTTAGGCCCTGGGAGTCAGGTGGCTGCTGTTGAACCAGTAGAGGAAAGGTCAAGGGCACTGATTATGTATCAAGGTCTTGATCCAAGACCAAGGTCTTGATGGACCAGGACCACTGCTCTGGGCACTCTCACATAAGTCCAGTAAGGTGTTTTCTGCTTCCTACAGTACTCTGTCCAGAAACAAGCTAGGGGGTAAAGGAGAAAGGGCTGCAGAGGGAGGTGGCAGCTAAGGAATCAATCACACAAGGGTTTTACTGTTACTTAATTCAACATTATAGACTAGATTATGCATTGGTAGTCAATTACACCTTCTGATTTTGACCTGCTTGGCAAGATACTAAAAAAACCCAGAATATTGCCCCAAAGCAAGCCTGTCTTCAACCAAACTGACAACAGAGCAGCGAGTGACCCAAAGGAGGCAGTCACCAAAAATGTCCATTACATACGCGGAGCAACTCAGGTTATGCTCCAAAGC
Source organism: Scalopus aquaticus (assembly GCA_004024925.1). Classification (NCBI taxonomy): domain Eukaryota; kingdom Metazoa; phylum Chordata; class Mammalia; order Eulipotyphla; family Talpidae; genus Scalopus; species Scalopus aquaticus. Next base: position 17,958 of record PVIJ01010566.1, read on the forward strand.
CTTAATAATGATCAGGTAGGACGGTGATTTCATGTGACTTACCTATGTTGTGTTTGCTAATCATACTTGAATTTTTTTTAACTGCTTGGAGATATTTTCACAAAAATGAAGTTCTCTCCAAAGGCTAACTGAGAGCATGATAGAGGCAAGCGAAAATGCAAAGCACATAAAGTTAGGAAATGATCCAGATGTAGGTTCCAAGTCCCCATCTTTCATCACTTAGCTATTCTCAGTCTCAGCATCTTTATCTGCCAACGATCTTGTGTAGAGTTGTTTTGGGGGCAGGCCTTGCACATGGTGAGAACACATTCATGTCAAGCATTTTGGAAAACTATCATCCTCAGTAATTCTAGCACAGCTTAGAGAGGGGAGGGAAGCTTATTATATTATCCTAACGAAGGGTAAATAAAAATAGCAAAACAGTTAATATGACCATTTCTTCCTAGCTTTGGCTACGGGACACTTTGTATTCACTTGGACCAAGTACTGAGTTTAGCTACAGCACCCACTTTTTCATGAGAGACAAGATCTCTATGCCCCTCTGGCAACCCAATCATCTTGTGGGACCAAGGGGACATCAAGTAGGGTACTAGATCCCGATACATCCATTCCAGAGGTCCTTGGCCAAATTCTCCCCTATTTTACTAGTTGGGAGAGGGAACAGGTGGGGCTGCCCAAGAAATAAAGCATTGATATTTCAATAGAAATGCCATAATTTATTCCATTGTATAAAAAAGTCATCCTTGTGTAACAAAATGTCTTCTCAGAAGAAGAAATATATTATTTCAGGTCATAAATAATCAGCAAACATACAACTGTTGGCAACTGAAAAAAAAAAAACAACCAACACTGGTGCTTCCCATCAGTGCTGAAAACAAACCTGCTTAGGATATATATACAGGGTATTACAGTACTCAAACACAAAAATTGAGGTATTTGGTTCTTCTAGGAGTAGACACTGACATTTGTGGAGGCAGGCCACCTACACAAAATAAATAAGGTATATTCGCATATGTATATGTGTCATCAGGAATGATAATACTGGAAGGTATGTCAAGCATGAAGTTTCTACCAAAAAACCAACTGAGGCAAGCAAAAAGAAATCAGCTCACATGCTGAGTCCTTTCTCTTCTGCCCTCTTTTGTCAGAGGGGCTTATGAACCCACTACATATTGGTCCCGAATGTGCCCAGTCCAGCAAATGTGTTGACGCTAAGTCACCACTGTGACTGCCTAAGAACCCAGTGGAACTCGGGTGAAATTAAATAAATAAGGACCAGCCCTCCTGAGCCTCCTCCCTGGAGTTATTGCATGTCTCCTCCCAAGGAAGAGCCTGGAGTCCCGGTGGGCTGTGAAGTTTCCCTCCCATGGCCTTTCAGCAGCTGGGAGAGGTCGTGATGGGGCTCTGAAGGTAGCTCAATGCACTGTTCGTGGGGTGGACAGGGATGGAGACAGGAAAGTTGAAGACAGTGGTGGTGGAGGTGCCTCGGTCCAGCACAGCCATGGCGGGGCTCCCAGCCTCAGCTGAGCAGTGTGGGGCCAGGACCTGGGACTCAAACTGCAGTAGCTGGCCCATGAAGCTGAAGTTGGGGGAGATGATGCTTCTCCTCTGCTTCACAAACTCAAAGGCCTCATCCAGCTTGACTCGGTTAGTCCTCATGAGGTAAGCAAGGCAGATGGTGGCCGATCGGGAAATGCCTGCCTGGCAATGGACAAACACCCTTCCTCCGGCATTCTTGATGGAATCTAGAAAACAAAGGGTGGCTGATTACTCCAGTGCTCAAAAAAATGAGCCCCGACCCCAGGCATACACAGGGTGCCTAAGAAATATCATGTGCGCCCTGTCCATACATGGGCACCACCTCATGCCATCACATACAATTTGTGAAGGCAATGTGGGCGATGTGCAGAGAACAGGCGGGGATTTAAACCCAGGCAGTCCTATCTCTGCTAAGCACAGAAATCTTGAGCAACTGCTTGATCAGACTCATCGATGCAACTTTCTGAGCTTCATTGTGCTAATATGTCAAGTAGGACATCCAATTTATATTTTGCAGGGACCTTGCCTGCACCAGCCTGATAATGTCTGGATAAAGACTGAGAAGAATGTCAGTCATGTCTTTGCCATAGTGTTGGGCTCAGTGGCTAAAACAGGGGAGAGCGGTGGGCAAGTGCCAAGCATCCATTCCATTTACCTATGAAGTCGATCGCTTCGTTGAACCAGGAGCTGATGTCTGCTTTGTGGTTGTCTTCCACAGGGATGCTCTTGTACTGGTAGTGACCCTCAAAATGGTTGGGACAATTGGCTGAGACGTTGATCAAGGCGGTGATGCCCAAAGCATCCAGCATATCCTTTCGGGAAGCGTGATAGGCACTGCCCAGGTACAGAAAGGGCAGGATCTCCACAGGGCCACCCTGAAACCCAGAAATATCCAATATTTGTTGAGCTTTGCTCAAAGTCAATGCCAGTGTCCACACACACAAAAACACCCCGCTGGAAAAGTCCTTTTCGGGTACAGAGTGAGCTGACTTATCAGCACTGTTGTTGGAGTATAAATAGAGGACTAAACCCATCTGCCCAGGCAGCCCAGAAAGTCCATTTCTGTAGTGCCAGTAACTAGAGACTCTGCTCCATCAGTCCACTTAAGCGTGGGATAAATAATATCCCCGTGTTTCCTCGGTTATAAATAAAGCTGCAGGTCCCTTTCTATACTCCTCACTAGTGCTGCTCTTCCGGGTCTTTACTAGCTTGTTCCCTCTCCCTTCTGGCATGGGCCCCTACTAACCTGATCATAGAGTGGAGTGCTGCAGGAACTGCACCCCGATTCAGCACTGTCGGGGACGTTAGTACTCAAGGGAAGGCTGAGCCCCATGGGGGTCGACTGTTTGCTGCACAGCTCCGGGCAGGAAGCCGAAAATGCTTCATATCCTCCTGAGAACACAGAGAGACAATTTTTTCCATTAGTACCGCGGGGCAGCGCACCTTCATACAACTCCCCCAAGTCTTTGTTCCCAGCATCAAACAAAGCCAATGACAAGTTCACACGATACGGTTCCGAGCGTCCACGAGGGGCAGCACCCCCGGAGCTTGAAAGCCAGGGGTCCCCAGAAACAGCGGCAAAGGGCACGCGGCCCAACCCCGAGCTTCCCGGAGGGCTTACCTTTGAGGAAGAAGACTTGCGCGGCGCGCGCCTCGCGGCAGAGCGCGCCAGCGGCCAGAGCCAGGGTGCCGTCGCGCTTGGCGCCGTCCAGGGAGGCGCTGCGCTCGTCCAGCAGCACCACGGCGTGGTAGGCGCCGGTCAGCAGGCGGCCGCGCAGTTCGGCATTGGGCACGATGTGCTCCAGCCCCATGGCGCCCTTGGCCCGGCGCCGCACGATGGTGCTGAAGCGCACGTTGACCGAGCCGGCGATGTGGCCGGCGTTGAAAGCGAAGAAGGAGCGGCAGTCCAGCAGCAGGCACTGCGCAGCGCGCTCCCGAAGCAGCGCCCGCAGACCTCCAACGTCCAGGGAGCCCACCTCCATGACCATGGCCGGCCCCAGCGCCCCCAGCGTGATCGTCCTCTTGTGCTCTTTGTCTTCGGAAGCCTAGGACAAGGGAGGGCTTTCTAGGAAAAGCCCGACCCTGGCTTTCTG
>PVIJ01010566.1:21689-59531 GCA_004024925.1 Scalopus aquaticus
TCTCCCAGGAGTGGGGGGGCGGGGCGGGGCGGGGCGGGCGCGCAGGGGGAGGGGGTTTGTTTGAATGGCGGTCACGTGTCCTTTTCAGTGACGTCACCTGCCCAGCCCGGTCGGGCGCCAGTAGAGCCAGAGGCAAAGACGTCATCGGCTTGGAGAGGAATCCGTTCACCTAGAGCTGGCTCAGTCCCCGGCCGTCCGGCCTGCGCCAGGCTCACCTCTGGGGACACAGCCCGCGCCGCTCTCTGGACCCGGCGAGGAGAAGTAGGGGCGCGCTGCCAGCCGAGGGCTGATCTCCCGGATGAGCCACTGGGAGAGCGGGCAGCTGGCCAGCGGCCTCCGCCTCTTCCCCCTCCGTCTCTCCTACTCCACTGAGCCCCTGACCCGCGCACCTCTCCTTCGCCGACCCGAGCGGAAAGGGGCTTCCCGTGCGTGTGCATATACAAATGTCCCTTTCTCTCACTTCCTCGTCCTCAGTACGCGGGGAAACTGAGGTTCACAGGAGAAGCCATTTCCTTGTTTAGATTCACACTGCTGGGGTTTTGGTGTCAGAGACGCTTGAAATTAGGGCGGGAGAAAAATGAACAACCATGTCCATAGAGATGTCGTTTTGTACCCTGTTACAGTTTCTACCAATGTCGACCAGGGTGAGCTGAGGTGGAGGGATTCAGGAAATGTTTTCCTGTTCCCCAGGCTTCCTATCCTGTGACTTTCAAAAAAAAAAAAAAATGCCTTCCATCGGAACCCCTAGCGTAAAAATTTTTATTCCTAGTAATGCGGTCTCTGGAAGACTGAGCAGAGGAAGGAGGGTCAGGGGGCTGAAAGCCCGCTGTGGGGGAGGGGAGAGTCGCAGGGTGCCTTTGTAGATTCCGAGGTTCGGCGTTTAGAGAGGCCACCCGCAGCGCGACTCGACAGCGCCCCCCTAGGGCCGCCAGACACGTTTTTGGTCACGTTCGCTTAAGACGTCCAACTGCTCCATCTTTGTTCTTCACTTCAAATACACAATCATTGGGCGCCTGCTGGACACTGTGCTCCGGGACTTCCACTGAGTACAGGAATCGACCCCATCCCCACATCCTGGTTCTCGCCACAGCTGTGAGGTGAACTCAAAATCCAGTGCTACCGCGCGTTAGGAGGGCTTCAAGAGCCGGGACAAACATTTCGGGAAGACCTCATGAGCTCACCGGTACCCTGAGCCTGAAGTGATGGGGCCCTGGGCAGAGGAGCCCGCTGCAGCGGCACCAGCGTGTTAGGTACACAAACATAAATATTGCGCCACAGGGTCAGGGTGCAGAGTCAGGAACTTTCTGCGGCTTGTTCCCCACCCCCACCCTGGGGAGAGGGGGATTTCACTACCATCCTGTACCGTTGATTGTATCATCAGAGGCCACTTCTGCATTTGCCTCACTTAGCTTCTGTGTTCACTCCTGTTCAAAATGTTCTCCCGGGGTTCTAGAACAGTTTTGGGCTGAGCCTGCTCCCCCTGCCTCCCCCCTTCTAGGGCGTTTTTTCTAACTTGGGATGAGCATTGGCTGAGTACAGCAAAGCTGGCTTCACATAATGGCAACACCCTCCTTGTTCCTTAAAAAAAGAAAGAAATTATTTGTTTATACTACTTATTCAACTGAGGAACTCAACATATTTTATGCGTTGAATCATAGAATGTTACAGCTGCTGACTTTTCACAGCATACCAATTTGAGCTGCGCCATTTTTCTTAACCAAAAATATTCGTTCTACCTTCCCCAATCCACATTTTTCAAAAAGAAAACTTTTTTATACAAAGATCAGTGATGGCAGTGTCTTTCCACTGAACCCTGGGTCTTTTTTCTTTCTCTCTCTCTGAAGAGAGCACAGTTACCCTGTTCTGCTGAGTGATCTTAGGCGGATCTTTTCCCTGGCTAAACCTCTCCACCAGCATCTATGCAGTGGGTCTACAGCTGCCTCCTTTGTGTATGGGGCAAGGAACCCAGGGTCTACCCCACCTTTTCTTGTTATGATTCACTAAATCTCTTGGTTTTCCCCTTCCCAGCAGAGCAGGCCTGATGTCATCATGCTACTCTGTGTTCAGGGTTTGGCATCAAAAGTTGGCAGAAAGGTCACCCCATGGCGCTTTCAGGTGTGCTTGAGACAGAGGCCTCGTTCAGAGAGAGGTCCCTTCTGGAGACAGACTAACTTGAGATGGATGCAGTCAGAGTGGTGATAGAGGTGTAACTATGGAGGCCCCCACTCCAGAAGTAGATTGCTGCTTCTAGCAAGAGATGAAACCAAAGAAAAGCCCAGTGTGCTCTGGTCTGTGGAAACGGCAGAAGAAGCAGGAATCTGGAATTGTAAGCCTGCTGAGCAGGCAGAGAGGCACGGAGGAGCAAGAGTCGATGGAAATTGACTCAGGGGAGAGAAGTGGGTCTTTCTAACCTGGCTCTTCCCTATTTCCTATGTGCTTAGGAATAAACCTGGAGGTACTGTGGGGTACTGGGAGGGCTTGGATTGAAAAAGGTTGGCCTGGACTCCCCACCCTTAATATGTGGCCCTAGGTAAGTCACATTCCTTTACTGTTTTTCCGTTCTTTCTTCCTGTGATGGAGATAATAACATGGACTTTTAAGAACTATAGTTACTCAGTGTAGCCAGAGATGTTATCCTACAATCCCTATCTGAATCCTGCTCCCAGAGTGATCTGTCCTGGGGTCACAGGAGAAAGGATGGAACTGATGACAGTTCGAAAGTGATCCCTTCTCACTCTGCTGTGTGACCTTGCAAGTGGCTTAATGTTTTTGAGCTTGGTTTTCCCATTTGTAAACTGGGAATACTATCCATTTTGGACTAAATCAAACAGTGTTTGCAAAGAGAACAGGTGTGCTCACATCCGGTGGGGATGATTTCAGAAGAGGAGACCATCTCAACGTTCAAGTTCTCTTTTGGAATCCATTGCGCTTTCACTGTCTCTCCTGTGCTATCTGGGGGCTCCTCCCTTTGCCCAGTATCCTCTGTGACTCCCCCTTGCCCACCAAATCCAAAGGCCAGCACCATCTGTCTAGACCAAACCCCGTTACTCTCATGCCCTTCCCTGCTGTGCTCTGGGCAAATTTGAGGAACCCATCCTGTGAACTGTTTCTCACCGTTCCCTACCCCCAAACTTTTCCTTCTCTTCCTGCTGGCAGGATGTTGTTCCCCTGGGCTCGTCATAATCTTTTTCCTTCCTCCAAGACTCAGCCAAAGTACCCTCTCCAGAAAGTCTCCCCTGTTTTCTCCAACTTCTTTGCTGGGGCCCTGGAGGACTTTGTCAGAACATTCCGATGGTGTAAAAGTCACTTAGATTCTTATCTGACCCTCCCTGGGTTGCCTAAGGGCACCCTTTGGAGGGTGTGGACTCCATATCCTACTACCTCGCATGCTGTGCTGGCACTTAGTATGTCTGCAGTCTGTGGAATAGTGGGAAAATTCTTTTAAAGCATATTGTTGAAAAGTCTCAGAAAAGAAGGGGACAGACATGGCCGTCTGTTATACCTCTGAACTGTACCGGGTGTATTACACAGATCATCTCATGAACTAATCAATGAGCCGGTGAGAAGGGGAAACAGGCTCAGAGAAGGGATGTGCCCAAGGTCATACAGCTGAAATCATCAGGCAAATATCCAAACCTTGTCCCGCCTGAGAGATGGAGCTGGGGCCCAGGCATCCTAAGCAGGAATTCCAGTCGATTAAGGCCTCCATCTGTGCAAGTTGCATCCCAGGAGGCGCAGGCGCTGACCCCCAGCTGGCCTGGAGCCCTGCTTACTGAGGGAGTAGTCGCTGATATCAGCCTTAGAGGGGGCCTGGGCCTCCTAGGACCCCTAACTCAGGCCTTAGTATCCCTGCTGCCTCTCTGAAGTTGCTCAGTGCTTGCATTTGGGGGTACCACAGCAGAGACATGCAGCAGCCGCTTGGCCCATCCTGAGGGGCTGGCAGGGGGCGACTTCACTGTCCACACCCAGATAGTTAGGACAGAGCCAGCTGCTGTTACACAATCCTCTCAAACCCATCTCCATGGTCAGGCCTGGGAGAGCCCACAAAGCTGCATCTTCTCAAGCAGCACCCTCATCTGAGAAACCAGAGAGGTTAGGCAACCTGTCCAAAGTCACAGAGTGTTCAGAACATCCTAACTTTAGTCAGCATCGTGTGAGCTGTGTGTTCAAACCCTGAAGTGTTTATCTCTGGAGGGTGCGGTTGCTTTCATTTTCTTCCTTATAATTCTGTACAGTTGAGTTTTTCAACACCAACTTTTGTTGTGGAACTTTTGTCCTCGGGAAAAGTAAAAAATAGGAAAAGGCAACCATATGCCAGATGACAGCAGAGTTGGTAAAAGAAAGTTAGAGTTTGATTGCCTGTGTTAGAGTCCCAGGTTGGCCACTCACCTGCTATGTATCCTTGGGCAAGTAACTTTACCTCTGAGATATGTAAAACGAGGGTAATAACAGCATCTATCTTGTAGGACTAATAAGATCGCAGGAGACATGGCTTGGCAAACAATAAGCTGTGAGCCAACTCTAACCCACAAACTAGGAATGGTGGTTACACTTTAAATTGTTGGTTGGGGGAGGAGGGAGCAGAATATTTTGTGACACGTGAAAGTTATCTGAAATGTCAGATTTTTGGCATCCATACAGTTTTATTACAACACTACCACCCCATTCATTTATGTATCATCCGCACACTACAAAGGGAGATGAGTAGTTGTGACACTCTGTGGCTGACAAAGTCTGAAATGTTGACCTCTGTCCCTTTACAGGAAAAGTTTGCCAACCCCTGATATGAAATCATGGATGAAAAGCTCTTTAGAACAATGCTTGGCACTCAGCCAGTGTTTAGTAAACTTTGTTATTATTAATATATGGATATTTATAAAATTGTCTTTCCCTGAGATATCTTTAAAAGCAGCAATTGTTTTTAAGATCTATTTCATCAAGTCTAATACACATTTTACATATTTTAACATTCTTCTAAGTGAAACATGACTTACAGTTAGAGGCAAATCATAGTTAACTGACATAATTAATTGACAGGGTTTTTCTTTCTTAATGGTACATAGATTAATGAGGGGGCCTGAGAATTGTTGACTTCTTACACCAGTAGAACACTGTAAAGTTAAAAGGCTTAAGATGGACAAGTATTAAAACTCTGCAGTCATTCCATCAACAAAAATTCTAGCAGAGTTGTTAATAAAGTACAATGCAGGTGCTAAGTGCAAGGTAGAAATTGGGGGAGGCTGGAGAAGGGGGGCTCACCCAGCAGTGAAAGGTTGAGAGGGGAAAATGCCTGAGTAGAAGTCAACCTGGAGACAGAAAGACTACTGTAGAATGGAAGTGTCTAGATGGAGGACCTCTGAGAGATGGGCCCCCATTATCCACCACTTTCTCTCTGGGAGCCTCATGTCCTCCTCCATGGAATGGAGCATTAACAACCTGAGAGAGCAACTCTCAGGTTCACTGTGGGGCCAGATGAAGGCCCAGCAGCCTGTGTGAGCAGCCCCCAATGCTGTCCACACCTGTCTCTCCCACCAGGCTGGGGACCAGGCCATGGCTTCTTGTCTCTCTGAGTGCCCAGCACAAAGCTCAAAGCATGTTTGTTGGACAAATGTATGAAGATGAGCTGAGGAGAGGGACCAGGAAGTCTAGGGGCCCCATGACTCAGCCTGGCCTGTCCCTGTACCACACAGCCTGCCAAAAAGCCACGCCCCAGCAACAGAGGGAACTGACTCCATGGTGAGAAGTAACTGCTTTCTGTTGTGAGTTAATTCTTTTTAGAGTATGAACTGAGACATAATTTCCTTTTCATAATTAGAAAACACTAATTACTGTTGATCTATTCCAAACTCTTCCTTGTATGTTCAGAATCACACTTGAAGACTCAGAAATTATGCAGCCCAATTCCGTCTTTATGGGTAAGTGATCTGGGCACAGTAATAATTGCCCATCTCTGTTGGGCACTTGCTACGAACCTGACACTTTGCCAAGTGCTTTGTATTCATTTCCTTGTATAATCATACCCATGTGAATACATGAGGCCCTAAAGCCCAGGGAAGGCAACTCACTTGCCCAAAGGTACACAGCAAGCTGGATGCCTTGCCCTGTTCTTTATTTTCTAAGTCCTTTGTCCTTATCTCTCCACAGCACACAGTAGGCGTGTCATGGAGTGGTATGTTTGGCGCCATTTCACTGTTTATTTCTCTGGGTGATAACTTTTAGAGGGCTGCTTGTGGGTTCCAAAAGAAGGGGAAAGGAACTATACCCCAAACTCAGGATTGCTTTCTGGTCCTCCCTGACTCACTGTGTCACCTTGGACAAGTGATCCATTCACTGGCCCTGACCTCAATGGGTTTGGCCACCCATTAAGAGTGAAGTCACACCTCCAGCTTCCTAATGCATTCATTGGTTCACTCATCAGTACCAGGAAGGCAAGAAACAAGTCGGGCTGGGAATGGGAAAGTGAAGCCTTCTCCATGTCTGGAGTTCATGGCCAGGCTGCCTCTGGCCTAAGAGATCCTCTAGAGGCCTGTAGTGCTTTGCTACTGTTGTTATAACAAAGTTCCATAAGCCAAGTGGCTTAAAACAATAGAAGTGTATTGAACAGTTCTGGAAGACAGAAGTCTGAGCCCAAGGGACTAACAAGGTTGGCACCTTCTGGGAGTTGTGAGGGAGAATCTGTTTCAGGCCTCCCTCTTGGATGCTGGTGGTTTGGGGCCATCTTTGGTGTGGAAGCATCATCCCCTCTCTGCCTTCATCTTCCCTTCACTTTCTCCCTGTGTTGAATCCACATGTTTTCTTTATATAATGCAGCATTCCCGTTGCGCCCACCCTAGTAACCTCATTTTAACTTGATTACTTCTATAAGGATGCTATTTCCCTACAAGTTCCCATCCTAAGATATTGGTACAATTCAACCTATGACACAACCTGTAACCCAAGAAGAGTCCCATAGATAAGAACACCCATCTAGATGTTCATTTCACTGAGGTAACAGGATTTGCATGAAAATACTGAGAGAGAGGTGTTGGGTTTTTTTTTTTTTCCCTGAGGTTCAACAGGTTGATTCTGAATATGCAATAATAAATAATCAAAAATAGCTAGGAAAAGTTTGCAAAAGGGCAAGTATTAAAATATGCCATAAAACTTCAGTCTTTAAAACACTGTAGTTTGAAATATGAATGGGCAGAATAGGAGGTTCAGAATTTTGTCAAAGTATTTGGACATTGGATGTGTAACCCAGTGGCATCTCAAATCACTGGAACATGGTAGGCTTTTTTTTTTAAAGTTTATTATTTTATTTTATTTTTTTAAGGTTTATTTATTTATGCATACAAGAACTGGGGTATAGGCCAGAAATGTGGAGGGGGTGGTGAGAGGTTTAACTAGCGACAGAGTGGGGAGCAGAACAGGCAGACTGACTGAAATACACTGCCGTGGGGAGCAGCTGGAGAGACAGGCAAGATCTGCTTCACCATTTGTGAAGCTTCCTGGCCAGGGATTGAACCTGTGCTGCAGTGGCACTGGATACCTTCATAGTGCTGCAACTTAACCCCTTGCGCCGCCAAGGAGGCCCACGGTATTCTTTTTAATAAGTGAACTTGATACAACTGGACAGCCATTTGAGGAAAAGGTGAACCCTCGCAGTAGACTCCTGAATAAATACCAAATGGCTCAGAGAGTGTGATTTTGCTCAGTGAAACCAGAATTTGTAGAATAGAACAAGGGCAGCTTCCTTTATCACTCAGAAGTAGGGAAAACCTTTCAATTGAAGACTCAAAATTAAGAAACAAGAAAAGAAAAACTTGATAACTTCAGTGACCTAAAGCTGAATTTTTACAAAACTTTTCATGGGAAAGAAAGCTCCATAGTAAAATTAACAAAAATAAAAATAAAAAGACAAATGGGTGTCAATATTGATAACTTAGAGACAAAGGCTCATTTCACCAGTATTTAAGGACTACTTAAAAATAGTTGAAAAAATTTTAAAAATAGGATTTTAAAGTGGATGAAAGCTACGAGCAGACAGTACATAGAAAAAGAATGGCAGAAGGGTCCTCCACATGTGGAAACGTGCTCACTGATAGCCCTGCTAAGAGATGAGAAGGTTGTACCTACACTGAGAGACTCTCATCCATCAGACTGGCAAAAATTCCCAAAATTTGACAATACCCTCTGCTGAGTCCAGGGAAATTTGAACATGAGCTGGATGCTAGATCATATTATGTTAAAGGAGCTCTGAAAGGAAAAGAGAAAAAAAGACGTGTTATGGAATTGTTTACTTCAGTGGGTGCTTAGGCGATGCCTGTTTTTAAGAGTCGCAGGGTGAAGAATTTGGTGGTGAAAGGTTATGTTAGCAACTTGCTCCCAAACAGTTCAGAAGAAAATTCACACACACACACACACACACACACACAAACACACACTAGCAAAACATTGACAATCGTTGAGTCTCTGTGGTGGGTAAAAGTGCGTTCGTGAATGGTATTCTTGCCATTTTTCTGTATGCCTGAAATTTTTCTTAGTAAACTATGGGGTCCAGTAACATGGCTCAAGGTTAAATGTAGGTCAAGTGGAAGCTGTTGGACAAAAGCAGCTAGCTCATCTGAGACAGTTACTGCTGTTAATATGATGCAGCACTTACCATGGGTGCTGGGCATGATTTCAATGCCAGCTCCTACATCTTCACACCATCCCCACGAGGAGGTCGCCAGTTACAGGCGAGGAAATCCAGGCTCCTGCAATCTGGCAACTGTGCCAGATCCACGGTGCTTTGTACTTTGATAGGTCTGCCAATGGATTTTAATCTGACATGTGAATCCGTCCCTGAGAATCATTAATAGGGTCTTGACCTGAGAGACACAGCCTCAAATTGGACTGAATTATTCAATCCGGCTAAGTTATTATGTTGAACTAACTTCTTTTACTTCATGAATGAGCCATCCACAGGGTTAACAGGAGTCTTTCTGACGCATCTTATAAACATTAGCCATTGACAAGGATCTCTATTCTGTTCTCTCATTTAGACTCAGTAATTTCAGATACTATTTAAGGACAGACAACAAGGAGCTTGTGTTAAAGCAATCATGCATTTAGGGACCCGCCTAGCAATGGTTTACTACTGGGAAGTTGCTGAATTGGCTAAATTGAGGTGTCCTAATAAAAAAGAACCTGTAACTGAAGTGAAAATGGAATCACTTTCAAAGTGCATTCAACAGTGTACGGTGCTTGCATCAATTCAAAAGTTTACATTCAAATGGTTCATGATTTAAAGAAAATTAGTGCCCCAGTGTGTGGAGCTTCAAATTCCCTCTTTGCCAGTAATCTCAAAGTGTGATGCTGATGCAAGGCACAGGTCCTCCTTTTGCCTGTTTACTTGTCTCCAAAATGGAGTGACAGTAGCAGCCTCTTGCAAAGCTCTCTGGAGAAATAAGTGACTTGAATGTGCAAGCCAGGAGAAGAGTGCGAGGTTTGGGGCACATGCCCATTCACAATTCCTCAGAGCTGCCCAACGGCTGAGCCCAGGTTGGCGCATCTCTCTGTGAGACTTTCTACGTCACTCCTTTTTATAGAGCATCCACTCTGTGCCAGATGTGTGCAGGACACTGGGGACAAGTCGCTGAGCAGCGCACCACCCCACTGGAGAGGAGATGCCTTTCCTCTGACAGAGAAGGGGACAAAGGAATCATCTTACCTCACAAAGACACGAGAGCAGGTGAAGGTGACCCCCAGCATAGCGTGGAGCCCCAGAGGGGATGATGGAGGAGAAATAGTCCTTCACAGAGAGGATCACATCTTGGGGTACACCACAGTGTGAATGTTCTTTATGTCACTGAACTGTACACTGAAAACTCGTCAAGATGGTCAATTTTATGTTAGCTGGTTTTATTACTGAAAAAGCTTTTTAATGGATAATGTATTTTTTTTAAGATTTATTTATTTATGCATACAAGAGCTGGGGTGCAGGTCAGAGACAGAGTGGGGAGCAGAACAGGCAGACTGACTGAAATACACTGTGAGAGGAGCAGCAGGCGAGGCAGGAAAGTTCTGCTGCGCCATGTGGGAAGATTGAACTCATGTTGCAGTGGCTGCGGTAGCTTCCTAATACTGAGATTTAACCCCTTGTGCCAGGCCCTGGATAATGTATTTCTAAAGCTCCCAGCCTGTGAGAAAGTGTGGTTGCACAGCTATACTGATGAAGAAATGGAGATTCAGTATGAGAGAGCAGTAACCCGCAACTTGGTGGCTTCCTCAGACCCTGTTTCCCAGGGCTTGACTCGCCTGTCTCAAGTTCACTCTGCTGCAAAGACAAGAGCAGGGCTGGGGCTTAACATGCCAGACTCCCGGTTGAGTTCTACCCCTAAGCCCTGGACTGGCTCTGGGATCACCCCAGCCCAGTCCAACCTTAGTTCAGGGTTAAAGCTCCAGGTAAGGGAGGAGATGTAAGATACCCTGTTTCTCCACCCACTGCAAAAAGGGACTGTGTTTTTCTGGTGGCAAGAGGTAGAGTAAAATCTCCACCAAGGAGGCAGGACCACCTTTAGCAGGGCCAGCGGACAGAGGAATCTCTGATAGCCCTCCTCTGTCCTCCCTATTTTCTGGCCTTCACTATTTCCTTTCCAGGTGAAATCAAGTGCAAACAAATTTCAGATGGACCCTCAGCGCCTTATCTTGGCCTGGCAAGTACATGTATTCATGAATCTCAACTTACTGTCAGCAACAGCTGCTAGGTCCTTGGCACCTCCCCCCTTCTGGGGTTCTTCCTATCTGCCTAGAGAGATTCTCCTCTCTCACCCAAGAAGGGTGGGGCAGGAACTGAGTCCCCCAAAGAGCATCCCTTCTGGATCCTAAGTACTAGCTGGGACCCTCTTTCCAGATGCATTATTCATTTTTGGGAGGGGAAAAGTGTATAGTCCAAGGTGGTCAGAGCTATAAAGAAATATAAAACAAGAACAGGGCTAGGAAGTGTGAGTCGGGGGTTCAATTTAAGTAGCATGTTCCAGGAAGGCCTGGCAAGAAGTTGACATTTGAGTAAAGATAGCAATCTATAAATAGAAAAACCTTAAGGAATCTAAAAAGAATACACCATGAGAACTAATGAACAAGTACAGCAAGGTCACAGGATACAAGATCTAGGTACAGAAATCAATTTTATTTCTATATGCAAGCAATGAACAAGCTGCAAACAAAATTAGTTATATTAAATCAATTCATAATTATATTAAAAATAATTAAATATTCAGGAATAAATTTAACAAAGGAGTGCAAGATATGTACACTACTACAAAACCAAGGAAAATTGAAGATGTAAGTAAATGGAGAGTCATTCATGTTTTTGGATGGGAAGACTAACATTCAGACATCAATACTCCTTAAATTGATCTATAGATTCAATGTGATCCCTGTGAAAATTCCAGCTACAAGCTTTTTTTTTTCCCAGAAATTGGTAAAATGATCCTATAGTGTGTAAGAATAGCTAAACTTCTTGAGAAAGAAGAACGAAGTTGTAGGACTTCCCTCGCTGATTTTGGAAAAGCTACAGTTGTTAAGACACTATGTATTGGCATAAGGACTGATAGAATTGCGAGTTCAGAAATAATTGATGGTCAATTGATTTTTGACCAAAGGGCCAACCAAGGGAGTTCCATGAAGGAAAGGCCAGTGAAACCGTGATAGGACAATTGACCATCCATCCCCACACCAAAAGGGGACCTTAGATCCCCACCTGATATCATACACAAAAACAACTCAAAATGGCTCATTGACTTCAATGTAACAGCTAAAACTATATAGCTTTTAGAAGAATACACAGAAAAGATATTTCAAAACCTTGGGTTAGGCAAAAAATTTCTTAGCATGGCTTATAAAAGAAAAAGATATTTTGAAATTCATCAAGATTCAAAACTTTTGTGCTGAAGAGCTGCCATGGAGATGAAAAAATAAATTATAGACTTTGTCAACTCACTGAGAAGACAGCCCAATAAAAAATGAGCAAACAATGTGAACAACTATTTCTCCAAAGAATATAGACCAATAACTAGTGAGCACATGAACAGTCTTGCTCAACATCATTAATCATTAAGGAAATGCAAATGTGAAATGAGCATTAC
This sequence comes from Scalopus aquaticus, assembly GCA_004024925.1. Taxonomy (NCBI): domain Eukaryota; kingdom Metazoa; phylum Chordata; class Mammalia; order Eulipotyphla; family Talpidae; genus Scalopus; species Scalopus aquaticus. Next base: position 33,797 of record PVIJ01010566.1, read on the forward strand.
CTCACATCCATGAGAATGACGGTAACTAAAAGACCAGTGTTGACTAAGTTGTGGAGAAACAGTACATTCATGCTTTGCAGGTGGGAACATAAATGGGATAGCATTTTTTGAAAAAACTTGGCAGTTTTTCCAAAAGCTAAACATAAAATTGTCACATGACCCAGCTATTGTACTCGTGGCTATCTACCTAAGAGAAATGAAACACAATTCCACACAAGATGTATGAGTCAGTGTTCATAGCAGCCTATTCATGATCACCCTGAATGGAAACAACCTAAATGTCCATCAGCTGATTAATGGATAGGCAAGATATGATAAACTCATACACTGGAAACTGTTCAGCAATGAGGCAAACAAATCAATGATAGTTGCTATCATGTGGATGAACCTCAATGATATTATGAAAAGTGAAAGAAGCCTCCACAGAAGTCTCCACAGAAGAAAAGCAAATTGATAGAGACAGTAAGTGGATTGGTGGTTGTCTAAGGCTAGAGTAGAACAGGATTATCTGTAAATAGGTGTGAGGGAGGGGTCTTACTAGGGGATCATGTTCTAAATTTGATTTATGGTGAGGGTTGCACCACTTGGTAAAGTTATCCCAAAAGCATTAAATTGTGTATTTAAATAGGGTGTATTTTATTATCCTGAAAATAAACCTCATAAAGCTATTTTTTTTTTCAAAAAGAGCCAGTTCAAGGCTCAAGTTGGAAATCAGGATATTTTCTTTTTTTTTTTTTAGATTTATTTATTTATACATACAAACTGGGGTACAAGCCAGAGGCGTGGGGCGGCGAGAGGGTTCACCAGAGACAGAGTGGGGAGCAGAACAGGCAGATCAGAAATACACTGCTGAGGGGAGCAGTGGGCGAGGCAGGAGAGGTCTGCTGCACCATGTGGGATTCTCCCCAGCCGGGCGTCGAACTCGTGTCGCAGCTGACAGCTCCACAGCGCAGCGCTCAACCGCTGCGCCACCAGGGAGGCCCGAAAATCAGTATATTTTCCTAGGTTGGGATAGGTACCTCCTTTTTATCCTTTTATTGTCACAGTGGATAGCATGCCCTCTGTGGGATCTATCTTGGTTTACATATTGGTCTCTGCACTTTAGTATAAAATTATTTTTTTTTAATTTTTAAAATATTTTTTTATTTATGTATACAAGCTGGGGTGTAGGCCGGTGAGAGAATCACCAGAGACAGAGTGGGGGGAAGAACAGGCAGATCGACTGAAATACACTGCTGAGGGGAGCAGCAGGCAAGACAGGAGAGGTCTGCTGTGCCATGTGGGTCAACTGCCTCATTGGGGATCGAACTCGTGCTGCAGTGGCTCTGGATAGCTTCATAGTGCTGCGCTTAACCTGTTGCACCAGCAGGGAGGCCCCTTTAGTATAAAATTTTGGGGAATAAATACTTAGTGTTTTTCTCAGCATCTTAGAACAAGGCCCAGCTCTTACGGCACTCTACAAAGTTTTGTTAAATTACCCAATAAGTGTGACTGGAAAAACCAGAGCCAAGCAGAAAAAGAATTTGATAGCACTGGTGAGGTCTTTGTGTGTTCCATGAATATGAAAATAATAAAAAGAGATAGTGTGGCAAAAGTCCAGTGTATTTAAAATAATGTGATAAGCCTATAAATCAGAGACTGCTGGGCAAAAGTAAGAAAAATCCACCTACAAGTGAAGAGAGCAAACAATCTCCTCATTCTCTAAAAAAGCTAGCAGAAAATAGTAAGACAAGAGAAAATAAAGAAAATTAAAACCTTGGTGGGGAAATCTGATGTATTTGATTATAAAAATATGGCATACGGAAGAAAGGGAAGAGAGGGGAGAGTCAGGGAAGAGAGGAGCGGGGGAAGAAAGGGAAGGCAGAGGAGGGGAGCATGATGGAAGCAGAAGCCGACCAGTCTCTGTAGGGCCTCTGGGCACTGAGAGCTTTTGGGCTTCACTGAGTGGAGTAGGAGCCTGGAGTAATGACAGTGAGGACGAGTAGCAACAGGATAATGATGGGACTCACACCACTTGGGAGGATGGATGAGATGGGTTCAAAGTGCAAAGTCTTAGTGCAGTGACACATCTGAGCCTCAAACGTGTAGTTATCCCCCTAATATTGCAGCCCAGACAATGAAGCACACACTCTCCAGGTCATAGCTATTTGCCTAGTGGCTCAGGGGGAGACCAGCTAAGCAAGCACCTGTCCTGCAGGGGATCCCAAGCACAGGGTGTCACCTCCTGGTGGGCAGGGGTGCCAAACAGAGTATAGGGTGACGGTGCCACCCATCATCTCCAATCCCTTGGCTTCTGAACCTCCATTCCTCACCTGGGGATGGGAGATCGCAGTGACATCTCCTACAGGGTCACTAAGGGGCAGAATAAGCAAAGTGAGTGGGACCCTCAACCCAGCAGCCCAGAACCCTTGTCTCACAAAGAATGCAGTTTAGGCAGCTTCATTTGACAAGTATTTATTGACATATTCCACAGGCCACATCTGCTGGGTACAAGGGACAGAAGGAGAACAAGACACATTTCTCCAGACCACCCCCCAACATGCAGAAATACAGAGAAATACAGACACACACAAGGAAAAACATACAGATATACAGAGACACAGACACACACATACACAGAGGCAAACACAGACATACTACATTAGTAAGCTACCTCAAAACACCAAGTGTTTATAAGATTTTTCCCGTGGAGTTAACTCAGCAGTTGACACTTGGGACATTTGTTCAAAGACAAACTGGGAAGATTTGTCACAGGACAGACCAGCACTAGGTCCCCTGAAGAGAGGAAAACCAACAACCCAGGTCCCAGACTGGCAAAGTACCTTCCCAAGGAGAAAGATAGAAAATATGACATTCTGATGAAATAAAGGGGTATTTCTCTGATTTTAAATCGTTTCACTTTCCCAGACAGAAAGCAGTTCTGTCAGATTTTAAAGTGAGATTTCTGGCAACAGCAACTCTCACCCCACTTGCCACATGGCCCCAGTTCCTACTCCAGCTGCCAGAGGAGGTCAAAGCAGTGGTTCTCAAACCCAGCTCCTCATGGAACCACCTGACCTTCCGCTTCCTGATGCCTTAGTCTTAGTGCAGAACTCCTGACATCACTCGCCTAGGGTAGAGGCCTGGACACAGGGACTTGTAAAATCTTCCCAAGGTTTCTGATATCCAAACAGGGCTGAAAACTACTGACCATAAAAATTCTCTGTAAATGTCCAATATATGTTGTTACTGAGGGAAAACAAGTTGAGGATCCACAGCGTGTGGCATGTCACAGGTGCTTGATATGTTCATTGAATGACTGATGTACATACAGTGGCTTCTCTGTGTTTTCTAAAAAAGACTGTGTGTGTATAGACCAGTGACAGCTGGCAAGGCTCCCCGGTTGCAATCGGGGGCCTTCTGTAGTGTGGTGGTGTCAGGGGCAGGGGCGCTGACACTTCCCAATGTATCCCAGGCCTTCAAATAACAATGTCTCATTCAACATCATTTTAGTATAATGCTGATGAAGGGAAAAAATTTGATCCCCTCCGGGCCACTGACTGTGTGGAGTTTGCATGTTGTCCCCATGTCCTTGTGGTTTTTTTCTGGGGACTCCAGTTTATCCCCACATCCCAAAGATATGCATGAGAGGTTCAATGCTGTGTCCCAGTCAGAGTGAGTGTGGGTGTGTGTGATGCGCCCCTCGATGGAAGGGTGTCCTGTCCAGGGTGGGGTCTTGCCTGTGTCCTCAGCTGTCAGGAGAGGCTCAGCCCCTCCCCACACTCTAAACTGTAATAAGTGGTTTGGAAAATAAATGAATGAATATAAGTAATTGTTTCATATTACAAGTGTTTGGAGGTCTTTTTTTAGAAATTTGGTGATGTTCTTACGACCAGGAACATATGCCGCAGGAACTTAACTCTTATTTCTACCCATTAACCAATGGTAAGGTTGCTTTCATTATACGTTGTTTCATTTGAAGCCGCAATTTCTAAGAACCTATTGATGATGCTAAGTGAAGACTTAACTATATAGTTTTCTAACGCTGGCATTTTTCCACTCCAAGCACATGTCATTTAAAAAATTACTAATAAAGAAAATGATCTGCCAGGTGTTAGAGAGGCCACATGTTGAGTTTCTTTCGCTTCCCTTTTCTTTAACCTAATCAAGGGGCAGGAAATGCCCATAAATAGCCTGTGGAAGGGAAAGTTCAGGATGGAGGGTGAGGCAGTGAACCAGAGTTTGCAAAATCCCTTCAAAAGTCCCCAGGTCCCTTCCAGTTGGCAGCCTTGACCCCCCAGTGGGCTGGGGAAACTGAGGCACAGGGGGTCACTAAAGCAGGCCCTGGGGGCCCTGGGTGGCTGGGGTTCTGAGACAGCTGGCCCCAGGAATTCAGTCCTGGCATTCCAGTGGGGCACAGTCATGGGCCAAGTCATTCTGGTGACCTCACTGTGACACAGCTACTGGCTCTGACTCTGAGTAGTGCAGAGAAAGCTAAAGGAAGTGGGGTATGCAGAGCCCATCAGGGCCACATTATGTAATGTAACCCCCACACTGTGCTCTGTGAGGGTCATAACAAGATTCTCCTCCTGCTACTGCTGAGTGCAGGGAGGCCAGACTCAGGGCACTGCTCCCAAGACACTGAGACACCTAAATTTCAGCACCCAAAGCACCCTACAGTCTACAAAGCACCAAAACCAAAAAAAAAAAAAAAAAAAAACCCAAAATTTTGAATTTTATTACTTTGATTGGAGAAAATGTCTGCGAGGAGACTTTGAAGAGCACGACCCAGTGTCATCAGCTATATTTTGATGCCATTGATCTTCCTGAGACACAGACAAAAGGAAACCTTCCTTGTAGAGATGGAAGTGTGAGACTTTCGACTCAGGGGAGGGGTTCACAAGACACTGATGTCACCCTGGGAGCTGGCATGTGATGGGGTGACCAAGGATCTGAGATAGTGAGGCCCAGGCAGGACCAGACTGGAACAGGTCACTGGCTGGACCCTCTGGTCAGAACCCAAGCCTGACACCAGCCCAGCTGGGGTCTCAGCTGGTTGAAAGGGCTGCCCTGGGTAATCACAGCAATTTCTAAGGAGACACTGAGGTCGGGAGTGTCTGCTGGACCCTAGACAAGGAATAAGAGCTTTGACCTTGGTGCTGCCTTTAGTTCTTGTGACCTGGGCTCGACTGACTAGACATTTCTCCCTTGTGGGCCTCCCATTCCTCAGAGTAAAATGAGGGGTGAGCTACAATAGGATCGTGATCTCTACCTGCCATCCCTGTGCCAGCTGAAGCTCTGTACTTCTGCTTTTGCATTGTCTGTTAATAACTGCCTCACCCCACAATAGCTGGTGCGGAACCTTTGTTGAGTGAAACAGACTTCTGAATGGTGACCCTCCTGAGACTTCTAGGTGGAAATCCAACAGCCTCACTGAGTCATTTGGCAACCTACCGTCTGGAGAGTTTTCCCCACCAATCTAGGACAGACAGAAGCACTGAAGAACCAATCCAAAAGGTTTCATGACACATGACTTAAGCTCAGTCTCCCTGCCTGACTCTGTAACACTCCCATCTTCCTTGACCCTGGTGGAATACTCCATGGGACTGTCCCTTGCCTGTGGACCCAGACCATAAACCTTATTCGCAAATAATGCCCTCTCTTGGACACTAGCTGTATGCCAGAACTCAACTCAGTGATTGACAGAACAGCAACTATCAGTCATGGAGTTCTAAGCTCCACCAGTGCTAACACTGGATGGATGATCTCCTTTCAACCTTCCGGCACCCTCTGTGGGTATTACGACTGTCCTTGCCATAAGGATGAGCAAGTTATGTTCCATGCGGTCGTGTGGTCTTCTCCTGCTGTGTCTTGAACCCAAACGTGAGGAGCCAGGTCATCACGCCCAAGTTCCTACAGCCCAAAGAGTTGGGAACTATTATTTCCATTTTATTGATTAAAAAAAGGGCGAGGGGGTGACTCAGCCCATATCACATCACACTTTCACAGATGATGGCCTCCTACTTCTACATCAGATGACGCCTCAAAGAAATGAGCTTGGTTTCATGACTCTCAGAGACGTTTTGGTATTTTTAGGTGGGTTTTTTCTTTTTTCTTTTTTTCTTTTTTTTTTTTTGGTTTTCACTCAGAGTTCAGGTCTAGTTGCTCTGGACCTAAAACTCTGGGCCTCAGGCTGAGCCTCGAGTAATTGAGTCAGGAGGTCTAACTTCCGGTTAAGTGGAGACTTCAGAATCACAGAAGCTCACATCCTGTCCATGCATGGCTCCTCACTGATACTCAGAGAGAGGATTTATCCCCCCAAAGCACATGTCCTGCTTCCTGCTCATTATCTTCTTCGCAGCCTGTGACAACTTCGCCAGCTTGGTAAAGCTTCTTTATTTTGCAGAGAGGAAACTGAAGTCCTAAGATTTAACTAATCTGAGAATTAGTGACTATCCCCACTCCCCAGCCCCTCCACCTCCCACTCCCACCCCTTGGCAAATTATATCAAGGATACTTTCTAAAATTTCAGGAGATTGTGGAAGTTGGGTTGTTTTCCCCCTTTGGGGAGGGGATCTGCATGCCAGGCAGCAGGCCCTGCCTCCTGAGAAAGAGGGGTTCCCTGGCCTTTAGTGCTTCCACCAGTGGTCTATTCCCTTTTAGCCATGGTGGAATGAATCTAGCTTAGTTCTTCTTTTTCAGTCCTCCCTGTGTAAACTCACCTTGTCCCCCAGAGGAAAAAAGAAAAGAGGAAGCTGCTATTGGGTTGCTGAGGGCCCAAAGCAAAGTGAAAATGCTAGAACCAGTAAGAAGGAGAGTGACTCATTCCACCACCAAAGGATGAGGCCAACAGAGGAGAAAGGGCCTTGGGAAGACCTGGGTTTTTGTTCCCTTGGGGATCCATATGAATCACCCATCTCGCCAAGTCCCACTGGCCAGTCCCAAAATTTCCTGGGCAGGAAGAGTGCAAGCATCGGGGATGAGTCAGGTGGGGCCCCATTGATGGGCACACACAAGGGGGAAGGATGAATGATATTGGTTGGGAGAGGTATTGGGTTCAGAGAGTGGGGTCCTTGGGTTACCTTTGAGAAAAGTTTCATCAGGGTTCCTCGTTCAGAGGCACACAGTGAGTTTCCCCAGTAAGTTTCCCCACGAGGTAAAGGCATTTAGTTATATTTAAAGGGGGCAGGTTTATTATAAAAAGGGAAAGGAAGTAAGGATACTTGTACAGACATAAGCGGGCAGGAAGAGCTGCCCTTGAAAGGCACAGGTTTGTTAAGACAGCCGCGTAGTCACAACGGGCAGTCTTGGGAGGAGAACTGCCTCTGTTGCTTTGCAAAGGGAGAAGGTCTGGAAGAGAAGTGCTTGCAGAGGCAGGGGCGGGCAGGAGAGCTGCTGCCCCTTGCCAGTGCAGAAATTGCACTGAGGGAGTCTTCCTTTCGGAGGGGTTCATCCCTTTGTGGGGTTGTTAACTGCTGTTAAATTAATTATTTCCAGGGTTTGGCGCCTAAGGATCTTTTCTGTATTCGGTTTGACTAGGTCATCTGGGAAGGACCGGTGATTCTTTGACAAGGGCCGCAATCTCCATGTCCCTGCCTGGTCAGCATTCAGTCTGTGCCTCCCCTCCAGATACTTTACTTTCCTCTACAGCTTGTTTACTAGCTGTGTTAATCATTTCTCCCCCTATCTCCAGCTTCTGGCTTGTGTGAGCCAGTTTCTGGTCTTGTGAAGCCTTCTTTCTAAATTTTCTGTGCTTAGTCTCCATCAGTGAACTTCTCTTTAGCCTTCGCTCTCAGCTTGGCACTTGAAGAGGGCAGCTGGGACTTGGTTTTCTTTGGAGCAAAGTGGAAAGTGGAGTCAGAAAAAGTAAATCAGGCAGAATATATCTAAGGAGACAGGTCAGCAAGGCAGTGGCTCCCTCCTGCAAGCCGGCACTGTGTGGGGGCCCCGTGCAAACTTGCTCATTTGCTCACTGGTGGGCAAAGGGGTTCAGAAGCATTGACTGGATGTCCACCAAGTGCCGACATTCTGCATGCTGTCCTCCTCCAGATGCAGAGAGGACTATCCTCAGATACATATGAGGAAACTGAGGCACTGATCTGGGTCGCCATGCCAGGAATCCATTCCAGAGCCATCTGACTCTGAAGCCTGCTTCTTTTGACACGGTCTGCAAAGCCCTGGTCTCCATCAGTGCACCAAGAATGCCCACTTCACGTGTCACCACCTGGGTCTCTCCAAGAATGCTTGAGAAATCTGGAGACTTTTTTCAACGAAGCGGCCTGGGTTATTTCAGAGGAGCCTGCAGCAAGAAGTCAAGACTTAAGTCTATCCTCTGGGGCTCAACATTCCAGAGACCAGATGTGAGAGCCTGACGTCACTCACAGGCCATGGCCCCCATCCAGGCTGCACTCACTGGCTTGTTACCACCCTCCTCCTTGCTCTCCTCCTCCCTTTCCTCAGCAGGAAAGATGGAGTGGCGCTGGCGCTGCTCCTCAGCATCTGGCGGAACATTCTGCCCCTTAGCTGAGTTCTCGCTCCCCAGTCATCCCTAGGGACAGCTGGTGACTCACATTTCATATTTCCATTTTCAGTGCAGGGTCAGGCCCCAGATCTTTCCATGACCACCAGCACTGGCCGTATGTTGTCAGAATTAAGGACATGAGCTGTGTTGTCAGACACATCTGAGCTCAAATTATACTGCTTCTTGTTGGCTGTGTGATTTCAGGTCACTAGCTTACCCTCTCTGAGCCTCTGCTTTCCCATTTGTAAACAAAGACCATGGCTGTCAACTCTGCTGTCTTCGTTGAATAAGTCTCTTGCCTTTTGCTTGTAGCTCTGAAAAATGAACTGTTCCCTCCTATCAGTTTTCTTTTCTTATATTCACCTTTCAGAAGCCAAGAAAAAAGGAAATTGATATTAGATTTTAAAAGGACTAGTACTATTTATGTATGATTTGCTATATGCAAGGAGTCTATTATAAGATTCTAACACCAGTTCCATCATATAAATGAGGAAACTGAGGCCCAGAGAGATAAAGAAACTTGCCTAAGGTCACACGGCCAGTACATGGCTGAGCTGTAATTCATATCTAGGTTGTCTGGCTTCAGAGCCCATGCTCTTAATGACTGCTAAGATTGACCACATAAAGTATAGGACATGGGGCTGACACCTAGTGAATTCTTAGTAAGTGTTTGCTGCTAATATTATTATTACTATTATTTTCCCTTTGCCATCAACAGGTCTGAGTCTCATTCTTGACCATGAGAAGAAGCAGGTCAGGAATCCCTGCCCTTCTGACCAAAAGAGTCAAGAGGATCAATTATCCACCCAGGTGTGTGGATCCCTTGACGTGCCAATCAAATGTTCCTGCAATGTGTCCTCAAGCAACTGACTTCATGTGTCTGGTCCTCATGGCCCATCCATCTAGTGAGGAGGATCTCCTTTATCTGTGGGGTGGCAACAGGAGAGAAAGTACTAGGTGCAGACTGAGCACTCTTTTAAATATTGGCAGGTTGCCAGCAGACCCCCCAGCCCAGGCAGTGTGACTCCAAAGACCTTTTCTAACCACTGGGTGCTACTGCTTCCCAGGTAGAATGTTTCTATCAAAGGTGAAGCTTTCAGTTTGGGCCCCCAATGCCCAAACCAGGAAGGCAATAAAATTCTAATAACAAAAGACCCAGGTGAAGTTACAAGTGGAAAGCTGGGTACAGGTTTAAGAGGCAAAGGCAAACGAAAAGAAAACGGATAACAATACTGATCAGAGACAAAAGAGAATTTGAAGTATAAAGCATTCAATTGGGTGATCAGGGGACTCCTTACTCTCTGCCTCCATTGACTTCTTCCAGACTTTTCCCACGCATCTGGGCCTTCCATTGTTACTTCCTAGTCCAAGGCCAAGTTCTTCATTTGCCCCTGAGGGATGAGAGGCCCTCCCCCAGGCCTCTCCTCTCCTGCTTGTGTATCCACTTCCTTGAGGTGCTGGCAGGCTGGGATCTTTTCTGCCTGGTCCTCTTTGATCACACAAGGTCATTACCTCCCCTCCCCAGGGAAGGATCTGGACTCAAGGTCCTACTGTGTTGGCTCTCAGGCTGTAGGAAGCTTGTCTCCTAGAAGAAGCTAGACAGAGGGTGGGCACCCAAATGATCTCAACCTGGGATAACCATCTCAGGCACTGGCTGTGAGTGCAGGACTTGGCCGCAATAGATGCCCACTAAAGTATGTTGAATGAACTTAAACCAAATTCCCAAGTCTGTAAAGTTTTGCAAATTCAACCAGAAAAAAGGTGATGAGGCAGTCTTGTCTACCAGCCTTCATCCTGAGCTGTAGAGCAAAAAAAAAAATTTTTAATTTCCTATCAAAGATTTTTTCAACTAGAAAATATCAGTATGTCCATTGGAGTCTTTCAAGCCCATCCTGCTCCCTGATTTCCTTCATTCAATCTGCAGTCATTGTTATTGCTACCAAGCTCTTGATGTTGTAAGAAACACAAAGTTGCGTAAAGCTTCGAGCAGTTAACACTATAGCAGGAACAGAAAGTCCTCTGGCCATTGGCCAATATCTATGGACCATCGGCAATTTATTACAGATATTTACTTCAATAGGAAACAAACATTTTATGGAGGTGACAGTCTGTGGTGGGAGTGGGGTGGGTGACAGACACAGGACCACCATTACAGAGAAGCAGCCACCCCCCTGGAAATAGTCACCTTTTCAGATACTCTCTGGAGTCCACATGGGTTGGTTAAGCATCTCAGCTTCTCTGCCTACTTCTGTGTGAGCAAAACGCTCAGTTTCACTCTCTGTAATATGGAAATAATAATGATTTTCTTCATAGGGTCAGCATGAGGATTACAAGAAATAAGTCAAGGGGCTGGCATATCTTTATTTTTATCATTATGGCAATGATGATGATAATGCAATGAATACTAGATGAGTGGCAAGAAAGTGGGGGTGTGATGGATGTGACTTTTCAGGAGAAGATGGTTGCTGGTGCTAAATCTCAAAGGAGGAGTTGTATTTCTATACAAGGAAGTGGCCAAGAGTGAATCAGTTCAAAAGTAGAAAAATGAATGATTCAGAAGGTCATTAAAATAAAACAAATAAAGAACTTAAACCAAATGACTGGGTTCCTTAAAAATAGGATATTGCATTGCCAACCTAAGAAAGCATTAGTCAGGCGGAGGAGGTAGTTACTGGGAAATTTCACCCTGTTCAGCATTATTGAGAAGTTGCGGGTTCCTGGAGTCTTTGTTGGGTGTTGCACAAGCCTGTGGGGTCAAGGTTACCCACACCCTGGTCCAGGGGCTGGGAGAGAAGTGTTTAGGCTCATTCCTGCCCCCTTAGGTCACTACTAGCTACATCATCCCACCTTAGTGTTAGATTGGTATTTTCAAAAAAGAAAAAAGCTTGAAAAGAAAAGCTGTTTCAAAAGAAAGTGGTTAAATATGTTGCCCAAGTCTGGGCTGAGTCCACAGCAGCTGTCCCGGGTCAGGAGAAGGCAGGGGCTGTGGTGCTGTCCTCTACCAGACACTCTAAACATCGCTATTCAAGTGATGGAATCAGGTGGATAGAGCTCAAATCCCAATTTGCCACTTTCTTGCTGTGTGATCTTAAGCAAATCACTTCATTTTTCTGTGCCTTCACTTTTCAGTCATACAAAGGAGATCATAATTTTCACTTCACAGGATTATGATGGGGAGTTAATTAGACACACGCCTGGCACATATGGATGCTTAGGAGATGTTAGTTTTGGCACCTTCTCCCATTTTTTTCCCCTTCTTCTGATGTTATCCTCCCCCACTTATTCTGCTGATTCCGTGCTGGGGGTAATCGTGGATTCTATAGGCAAATAACCAAAAGCCTCCTTTCTGGGACCCTGCAAATAAGGTCATCAATTCATTCAATGTCCCTTATCAAATTCAGCCTACCCTTATAAATACCTATAATGAGCATTTTTCTTGGGATAAAGACTACAAAAGTATTCTACAAAGGCATGTGGAGCATAAGGGAGATGGAAATGACGTGCTAAGAAATTAAGAAGGGAGAAAACAACACTGACAGTTGTGATGTGTGAGGTGTAATGTGTGTAATGTGTGGGTCGTGGAGGTAGATGTGCAGGACAAAGAGGTAACAATGGCATAGCCTGGGGGACCACAAATCAGCAGGAGACAGACTCATAAACTCAAATGACAGCTGGCAGAATCCCACCATAGGTTGTGACTTTATAGTCTCAGGCAAGCTGGGAAAGGCTTCCAAGAGAAGGTGATGGAGGAGGAAGGTGCTGAAGAGTATCCTGGGTGGATAAACCCAGGAAAAGCATTTAAACTGAGGAAGAGCCTATGCAAAGGCACAACAGCATCAAAGAACAGAATGTTTGGGAAACCATTTGGGGGCCTGCTTTGAAGAAAGGAAGCAAAACCTTTTCATTTAGCGCACGACCTGGCACAAGGTAAGTGCTCAATAAAAGTTGGCCATTATTATTGTCATATGGCCTGTGAATTTGACCCCTCACTGTTATTACTCAAATTGACTATGGAGAGGCCAATGGCCTTTCAGAATGAAGGCAGGCTCAGGGGCGAAGGGGAGAGAGAAGTGGACTTCAAACAAAGAGGCTGGGCTGTGGGACAGGTCAGGGCTCATTTCCTGCTTTAGGGGGCCTCTCCAGTGTTCCTCCTCCTGGGGCTGCACGTTCTGTTCCCTTCCCCAAACAGAACTTCAAGCTCCTGCCGAATTGCTGACCAGCACTCTGCTAACGGGAAGGTGGGTTGCACTGAGCCCCATGTCATCTGCTAGTCCTGACCAGCTAGGCCCTGGAGATTCCACCAGCCCCGGGGGAGCATTTGGAGAAGTACATCTCCAGTCATCTGCCTTGCGCTGTCACTGCCTGTCAGCTCTGCGTGGGGTGGGCAGGGAAATGGGCAGATTGCAGCACCCAGCAGTGGGAAGCAAGCGCTGGGAGGCTGGAGCTGGATCTGTTACCAGAAGATGGTGACGTAACCAGTAAACAAGCCCTCAACAATAGTGTATTGAGTGCCAATCCTGTGTCAGGCACTATTTCAGGCTCTGGAGGATGCTCAAACAGTGGACTGTGGGGACTGACACGGCATCCCTGCTTCCCGCTGCTGACATTCTAGAGGAAAAATACTCAGGAATACCCTCCTGCCTTTGTGGAGGGTTTACTCCCTGCCTGGTTCTTGTACACTGTACCAGAAGAGTCTCATTTCAGCTCAATGGCTTCATGGGACCAATCTCATGTCTCATTCTTGTTTTCCCATTTTCGAGATCACACTGTCCTGCTTGAAGAGCCCGCCCGCAGGGACCAGTTTTCCCCAGAACTGCCCCTGGTCGTTCTCATCCATCAGGCCTCCTCACCTCTCTAGAGGGCGTGAGCTAAGGTGGGATGATGTGGCTCACGGTGACCTAAGGGCGGAGGAATGAGGCCTCCTGGCATCTCCTGATAACAGTCAGATCTCACCCGCCCAACCACTCTCCCCTAACTCAGAGCTTTCAAATGCTTTCAGGGCCTTGTCACAATGCCCTTCCCAACCGCCCTTTAATCATTACTCTGGACTCAGGCATTTCATTGCTCATCTGTTTCTCCATTCTTTCATGAATGGAGCATTTCTTTCATGATTTGAATCAGGGCTAATGCAGCCTTCAACTAATTGTGCTGGAGGTGAGTCTCTCACCATCCATGCCCCAGGATTACTGTTCTGCCTCTACTCACTTTCTCTCTCATTTTAGCAGTTTTTAATGAAAGTTGTACTTAAAGCTGCTTTAGTCCTGCATCTTCTCAAGTGTTTCTTCCTTGGATTTGCCCTTCTCCTTTTCTACATGGTGAGATCTGGCTTGGCATTCTAGGGTCTTTTTGTGGTCTTTGCCCAGTTTTAGTCTAGTGAGGACCACCTTGCTGGGGTGAGCACCCCATTCACCTTACCCGCTGCACTTGTTCAAGGTAGGTAACATATTTCTTCCTGTAAGCCTGGAATACTTTGCCACTTAGCTGCCTTTTGTAGTGTTCTTAAGCCACACGACCTTCACTGATGAATAGGTAAGACTCATGGGGTGTCAGATGGTGATAATTGTGGTAGGGAAAAAAATAAAGCAGGGAAGGGGGTAGAAGGTGCCTGGATTGGAGAAGGGTTGCAGATCCAAATAGGACCTCAGTGAGAGGGTGACATTGGGGTGAAGATGGCAGTAAGATGACGTGGGCACACTGCTGATATTGGGGGGAGCATGTTCCAATCACAGTGAGCAGCAAGTGCACAGGTGGGGGTGGGGATGGAGGTGGGGGCAGTAGGAACATGCCAGGCTTATCTGAAGAAGGCAAAGGGTCAGTGTGACTAGAGAAGGAAGGTGAGAGGGGAGAGAGGGGAAGGGTTTAACAGGCATGCAGGTCCATTGTTTTTATTGTTAGTGGGTCCCCAGTGTAAGCCCAGTGAGATGGGATCTGCGGGTGGGTATGAACAGGGAGCAATAGCATCACAGCACCAGCTGCTGCCTTGAGAAAGATGCACGGGGGGATGTGGGAGACCAGGTGGGAGCCTACTGCAAAAACCCAATATATGCACCTTAGAAAAATGGGATAGATGGATGACAGGTTCTCCAGCAGCTGAAGCCACCTGTGGGCATTAGATCTCTTGGGTCTTCAAAAATACTTCTAACAGGTGTAACCTTTGGTAAGATGTGCTAGATGATCATGGGGTGACATAGATGTCCACGAGATTGAATCTACAAATTAGGTTTCAGAACAGTAAAATTCATTTTATGCATGAAAAGCAAGTAGATGATAGATGCATAGATAGACACAGATAAGTTACAGATGGTAGAGGTATAAATTATATATATATATATATATATATATATATCATGATGGATGGGTAGATACAGTATAGTAGGTAGGTAAGTAGGTAGATAGATATAGGTGGTAGATGTTAGACATATAAATGATAGAATAGAATAGATAGATGGATAGATAGAGAAAAGGAGGGAGGGAAGAAGAGAGGGAAAAAAGGAGGGAGGGACAGAGAAAACTGTAAAGGTATGTTACCCAGTGGGAACTGGCCTATGGCACTGTCCTGCTCCTGAGTGGAGACCAGACTCAGCACATGTTTGACCATCTCTCCAAACCACAAATCCAATCCTGAAGTATTACAGTATGTGGAGTTTGTTTTGAATCTTCCTTATCTTGAAATATACATACGAAGAATATACATGGTCCAGTCCACCAAAAGGTCAGAAGTTTCCTAATAAGATTGCACAGGGCTCAGAGAGGCTGCTAAAAACTCCTTTAAATTTCCCTGCTCCTTCCCAAAGTCCCTCTCTCCATCTCATCCCAGCTCTCCATTCACAGCACCACCTGTAAACTCTCCTTCTTACTTCCCAAACTCCTGGCTTCCTTTCCTTTCTCCTTGCTTGTGCTGGCAATTTTTTTTCTTTTTTTTTAAAGATTTATTTATTTATACATACAAGCTGGGGTAGAGGCCAGATGCGTGGGGTGGTGAGAGGGTTCACCAGAGACAAAGTGGGGAGCAGAACAGGCAGATCAGAAATACACTGCTGAGGGGAGCAGCGGGTGAGGCAGGAGAAGTCTGCTGCACCATGTGGGATTCTCCTGAGCTGGGCGTCAAACTCGCAGCATGCGCTGCCAACAGCTCCAAAGCACAGCGCTCAACCGCTGTGCCACCGGGGAGGCCCCTGTCCTGGCAATTTTCACCCGGCAAGAGAAAAGCTGAGAGCACCAAACATTTGGCAAACAAACAACAGGTTGATGGTCAACCAGGGGCAGATGCATTTTTCAGGCTTCCCTGAGGTTTTGCCTCTACCCACAAGAAACTCTTTGCAGTGGTTACTTTCAAAAGAGAGATTCCAGGCTTTGGTCCCATGCTGTTGTTCAGCCTTTTGAACAACCTGTTCTTTCTTTGAATGTACATTAATTTTATATTAAAAAATAATTATACCCCTTCCAGGTCTGTCCCTAACATTGCAGGGCTTAGACAAGAGACCAAAAAGAGCCCCTGACCATTGCCAGCCCACATTTGCTCTTCCCACTCCCCCATCCCCAAAGCAACCTTTGGTCACCAGTCAGTCCGAGGTCTCTTCTTGTTGGTGTGCAAAATTGACATCTATGTAGCCATCTTTTAAACTGGAAAGAGGGAGCTCTTACAGAGAAATTGTAGTATCTGTCTTCTTTGAACTGGGCTGAAGACATTTTGACCTGGAAAAAAAGTGACTGTTTTTAGAAACCACCAAGCAAACAATTGCTTGAGAGGCATGAAAACTGATGATTATGGACTTTTTAAGTTCATACTGTAAAGTGTACAATTAAGTATTTTTTAAAGTATATTCACAACGTTATGCAACTAACACCACAATCTAATTTCAGAACATTTCCATCACCCCAAAAAAGGAACCCCATAGTGTTTGTTAGCTGTCACTCCCCATTAGATGTCACTTCTCCCATCCCCTGGCAACTACTAATCTATTTTTTTCTTGTCTCTATGGATTTGCCTATTCTGGACATTTCCTATAAATGGATTCATATATTTGGTCCATTTTTTTTTTGATTCATTGGCTTAGCATGTTTTCAAGGTTTCTCCATACTGTAGCATTTATCAATAATCAACTTCCTTTTAGGACTGAATATTATTCCATTGTTTGGATATACTCTATTTTCTTTATCCATTCATTGGCTGAGAACATTTCAATTGTTTCATTTTTTCAGCTCTTATGAATAAAGTTGCTTTTTATGTCCAGGTTGATTATGAACTTATAGTTGGAGGACAGAATCAGTCCGTTCCCTTTTCATCCTTTCTAGAGAATCCGTAATCAATTGCATGTAGTGCAGAAGAGTTTAAACTTGTTGATACTAATCACCTCTTTCACCACTTCTTTTCTTCCCATAAAAAACTCCTAATTTGTCTCTCCTTGGGGTACTTTTTAGGTTTTTCTACCTGAATCTGTGTACCCCAAATTGCAATGGTTTTATCCCAAACAAACATAATTGTCTTCTTGATGGTCTCTTGAATTTTCAGGTTAACAAAAGGTAGGACCTGGTAAGAGACCTATGGAGGCTGTGAAGGAGGATTTGGAAACATTTAGACAGAGAATCCACAGGTCCTGGGGACCCAGGACATGGAGGGAGTTGTTAACACTGCATCTTCCCCCATGGCAGGATGACCAGAGTCTTTCTCTTGAATTCTTCTGTATAATTAGATTGTTTTCCAACTATGATCTTTACGTGACCCTAAATTTCCTGGTCACGTTTAGAGAAACCAAGATGCTGCTGAATGGCACCTGGATGGAAGGCACAGTAAGTGGGGAGGGCTGGAGCACCAGACAGACCCCAAAGGCATTTTGGATTTGGTACTTCTTAAGGTCATTGAGCAAGCCCCCTATGCTCTCTGAGCTTCCACTTCCTTCTCTGTAAAGAGGGATGATAATAACCACTTTTCAGGGCTATTGGAATGATTGCGTGGCAAATGAGTGGCACAAAAAATTTTAAAATGTAATCATTATTACTTTTTGGCTGTCAATCAATGCCAGTAATGTTTTGAGGCACCTCCTAGGGTGGTTTCAGCACAGCTTATTTCCTGGTCATAATCACTTCCTCCATCACACCTTCCGTCATCCTCAACCATTACCTCACCACCGTCCTTGCCCAGACCCTCCCATCAACCACATGACCACGCCCTGCCCCCACACTCAGCCCAACCCCCCCCCCACCACAGGGCGCACTTTCTCCTACTCAACAGGCTGATCTTTTGACCTTCACCTTTTCCCTGACTATTTCAGACCCTTCTTCCCTCACCTCTGCAGAAGCAGTGTGAATGAACTCAAATCAGTGTGTTGCTCTTCGGGGTCATTTGTGTGTTATACTGAATTCAACTGAGGGTATATCGCTTGGTGAGAGTCAGGATACAGGGGAAATTAACCTGGCCTGGGACCCAGACACTTGAATTCCAATCCTGTGTCTGTATGCCTTGATTGTGGGGCTTCTGAGGGGTTATTTCACCTCTCCAAGCCTCAATGTCATCATCTATGAAATGGAGGAATAACTCCTACCCTGCGTCACAGATTGCTGACAACATGTTTAAGATTTGGAGCAGGAATTTAGTCAGAGGCAGCAGTCAGATAAGTGCAGGCCAGATCCCACAGGGCCTGAAAGGCAAGATGGTGAATTTTGACTTCATCCTGAGGGCAGAGGGGCCCATGGAAGACTCTAAGCAGACTCTAAGGCAGAGCTGGGGCCGGGTAGAGCTTACCAGCTGCAAAGAGAATCGTGGGGCTGAAGAAGGAGCAGCCTCAGGTTGGGAGAGGGTATTACTAGGGGTGGTATACTAGGTGGTGGAGTTGGGATCTGGGAGCTAAGTTCAAGCAGTCAGATAGAGGGGAGCAAGATTGGGAAGACCAGGGAGCACCCTCATGAGACTGGAACTCAGGCAGTGGCTGGGGAATGGAAAGGAGGTAACAGATGCCAGAATTAACCTGGGGTAAGTGTTCTCAAGGGAAGAAGCATCCTCATCCTATACTTTGTGATCACCTAAGGACTCTGGGAGCCTTCTGCCCAGCACTGATTGTCTGTGTTTAACGTGGGGGTGGGAGGCATGCAGGCGCAGGGGGAAGAATAGTGCAAGAAGGAAAGAGGATGAAGCAAAAATCCTGGTTTTTTCTTCCCAACTTTTGAAACACAGGTTTCAACCTATATGTATCAACATAGAAGGAAAGTAAAAGGTTTTGCTGTGAAAATAACCATAGCAAA
The DNA here is from genome assembly GCA_004024925.1 of Scalopus aquaticus. Taxonomy (NCBI): domain Eukaryota; kingdom Metazoa; phylum Chordata; class Mammalia; order Eulipotyphla; family Talpidae; genus Scalopus; species Scalopus aquaticus. The sequence continues at coordinate 52,536 of PVIJ01010566.1, forward strand.
CTTTCATGGACCGCTTACTATATGCCTGACTCCATTCAGACAGGCAGTTTATTATCTCATGTAATCATCACAATTAACCCAAGGAGGAGGTTTCGACATCATCTTCCTTTTAGAGATAAGGAACAAGGCACAGAGAACTTTGGGATGTTGTTTAAGGTAAGAGAGAGCAAGAATTGCAAGTCATGTTCTTACAGGAGAAGTCTTCAGGGGGTGCGGAGCAGGCGAGGGGCTGAGCTCCCACCCGGTGTCTGGATACTGCCCAAACCAGATGGAGGACTCCTGCGCAACATGGCGTCTGGACTCCGCCCCTAAATGGGGGGCTGCTGGCAAGGGGTGGAGGTGAACTGCCCTTTGTGAGTCTTTAAAAGGATCTCTCCGGTGGTACAGGGGCTAAGTCTCAGGACTATGAAGCTCTTTGCCCCACTGCAGGACGAGTTCGATCCCCGGCCAGAGTGCAGCAGACCTCTCCTGTCTCGCCCGCTGCTCCCCTCAGCAGTGTATTTCAGTAGATCCCCTGTTCTGCTCCCTACTGTCTCTGGTGAATCCTCTCACCCACCCCCACCCTCCATACCTCTGGCTTACACCCAACTCTTATATGCATAATGAAATAAATCTTTTTAAAAAAAAATAGAAGAACAGAAATTGGGCTCTTTTTTCTTTGAGAGCTGTTTTGGAAGGCAGCAGCCCCACCAGGCAGGTGGCCTTGGACACTCCCTGTCAGGGAGTGGGGTGGGGGTAGGGGGAGTGTGTGTGGATGAAGCCTCTGACTTCAGCCGCAGGAGGCCTCAGCCCCACCCTGCTTGCTCCTATGACTGCAGCTCCACCTCGCACCATTGGCCAGTAACTAAAACCTTTTTCCTACTAGTTCTTCCTCTCCGTCTACCCTCTTGGTTGGAATCAATTTTTTTCATCTTTTTTTTTTTTTTTTTTTTTGCTGCACTAAAGGCCCCTTTGTTTGCAATTGATGCAGCAGGTGGCAAGACCCAGACCCGGGAGGTTCTGACCTGGTATGGGTTTTTAGACTCTTTGTCCAATAACATTAGCCTATGTTATATAATATCTAATAAGACTGGAGCAAAATAAAAGCCAGAAATCGGAGTTGTCCAAAAACAGGGGTAGAGTAATTTCTCCCTACCGATACTTATAACTCTTCAAAAAGGGTTGTGTAATGTGATATAAGTATTGAAGAAAAAGCACATACTATATAGTATGATTATAACTATCCTTTAAAAGTATATGGACATGAGATACTATTTACAAAAGCAATTATACAATACAATTTATAAAAAATTATACAATACAATTATACAATACAATTTATAAAAAATTATACAATACAATTTATACAAAAGCAATTTATAAAAGTAATTATACAATACCTAAGATAAGGGCTTTTTATGAAAATTATAAAATTTTATAAAACAGCATTAAAGAAAACCTAAGTATATAAATAAGACACATGTTCATGGACAGGAAGTCAACTGTCCTCAGTGTGCTAACACCAGTCTAATCAAAAGTCAGTACACTTTTCACATAAGTTGGCAAGCTAACTCATTTATTTGGAAGAGTAAAGAAAGGTTAAAATATTCCCAAAGTAGAATTCTCGGTGAGGTATTAGCCTACTAGATATCAAGAGTTATAATAAAGCCACTGTAATTATGACAGCATGAAATTGTACAGGGATTGACAGATTAATGGACAGGATAAAGGACCTCAAAATAGATCCATACATATTAGAAACCTGATTTCTGGTACAGGAAGCCTTAAAAACCAATAGAGAGAGAACCAGAGACTCCATAAATACAGCTGGGAAAAGTGGTTATCCAGGTGAAGAAAACAATACCCCTTTGCACACCAAAAAACTCAAATCCAGGTGGATGAAAGCCTTACATGTGAAAAAAAAAGCATCAGAACTCTTCAAAGAATTATTTAATCATAAAAAAGAAAGACATCCTGGCATTTGTGACTACATAGATAGACATTGGGAGTGTTATGCTCAGCGAAATAAGTCAGACAAAGAAAGACAAATTTGTATTACCTCACTTATATGTGGAATTTCAAAAAAAGTAAGACTCATAGAAACAAATATTAGGTTGATGATTGCAGGGAAGGGGAGAAATGGGACTGTTGGCCAAAGAGTAAACTTTCATTTGTAAGATAAATAAGTTCTGAAGATCAAATGTGCTTCATGGTGACTCTGTTTATAGTACTAGGGTGTATGCTTGAAAGCTGCTAGAAGAGAGGTCTTAAATCCTCTCACCACACATACAGTTGGTAATTACTTGAAGTGGCAAACGTGTTTACTAACTGTATAGTGGAAATTCACGTTGCAAAAGGTAGATATATCAAATCATCAAGCTGTACATCTTAAACTTACACAGTCTTACATGTCTATTATATTTCAATGAAGTTGGAAGGAAACTCTTAGAACAAAATACAAAATATCTTTCCAATCTCACATAGTGATTTTGTTAATTGTATGATTTTTATTGAGATAACATTAGTTTACAACACTGTATATGTATTTGGGGTACAGGTTCGCATCTCTTCAGATGCCTTACCAAGCCACACCCACCAGCAAGGTACCATAATCCTCCCCCATAGTCCATTGGGGCCCCTCTTTGCCTTTGCTCCCCAACTCCACCCTTGAGGAAGACTTCTTAAGCAAAATCCAGAAAGTACAATCACAAAGAAAAAGATGGGTACATTTTACTAAACTAAAATGATTTCTGTACATCAAGAGATGTAATGATAAATCATAAATTTGGAGAAGATATTTATAATGTGCAATCAGCAAATGATTAGTATTCATATTTTCCTTTAAGAGTGTCTTAATTATTCTTGGCTCATCTGAATAAATTCTGGCTCAACTTCTTAAATTTTCTAAAAAATACTGCTCCAGTTTTAATAGGAACTGCATTTAATGTTCAGATTATGAGGAAATTGTCGTCTTTATGATCATGAGGTACTTTATTAAAGCCTTGTAAATGTCATTTATTAAAGTTTTAAAATAAAAGTTCTATACATTTTTTGTAAGATTTTTTTTTGAAAGATTTATGTATTTATGCACACAAGCTGGTGTGTAGGCCAGAGGTGTGGGATGGTGAGAGGATTCACCAGAGACAGAGTGGGGAGCAGAACAGGCAGATCAACTGAAATACACTGCTGAGGGGAGCAGCAGGCAAGGCAGGAGAGGTCTGCTATGCCGTGTGGGAATCTCTTGGCTGGGTATTGAACTAGTACTGCCGTGGCTCTGGATAGCTTCATAGTGCTGCCCTTAACCCGCTGCGCCACCAGGGAGGCCCCCTTTTGTAAGATTATTTTCCTAGGCATCCTAAATGTTTTTTTTTTGATGTTTTTATTTATTTATGCATACAAGAAGGTAAAGAAGCCCTACAAATTCATAAAACCAAGGAAAATGGTCAAATAGGAAAATGGGCAAAGATTTAAACAGATAATCAGGAAATCCATGACAAACTGTTAGATCTTGTTATTACTCATAAAAATGCAAAATAAAACGAAGCTGAAATATCATTTCATTCCCTCCAAACTAGTGAAAATAGTAAGTCTGACCATAGTGATAGAATAGGAAATGACTAGAATAATCATCTCCTCATGATGCCAGTGTCCAGTGGTCCTGCCACACAGGAAAATAATCAGCAATCTCGCTCTAAACTCTCACACAGCATATGAGGTAAATGTGTTAGGATGGCATAGTTGTTTTATTAAAAATCCTGTAATCACTTTACACACTTTAGGATGGCTATTACTAAAAGAAGAGAATAGAAAAAAGAACAGAAAATAACAAGTATTGGCAAGACTGTGGAGAAATTGGAACTCTTGTACACTGCTGGTGGGAATATGAAACAGCGCAGCCATCGTGGAAAATAACATGGAAGTTCCACTTCTGGGTATATAACCAAAAATATTGAAAGAGGGCCTCCCTCATGGCGCAGGGGTATAATCTCAGCACTATCAACCTATTGCCAGCCACTGTGGCACGAGTCTGATCCCCGGCCAGGGAGCTTCCCACATGGCACAGCAGACCTCTCCTGGCTCACCGACTGCTCCCCTTAGCAGTGTATTTTGGTTGATCTGCCTGTTCTGCTCCCGCTGTCTCTGGTGAATCCTCTCACCCCCACACCTCTGGCCTACATCCTAGTTCTCGTATGCATAAATAAATAAAAATAAATCTTTTTAAAAAAAGTATTGAAAGGAGGGGCTCAAACAGATATCTGTAAATCCATTTCCATTGCAGCATGATTCACAAGAGCCAAAAGGGGGAAGCAACTCCCCCGTCCAAGGACAATGCAAAATGAACAAAATGGGGTATAGATTGGGGTTCAAATGATGAGCTTTGGTGCGTGGGGTTCTTGGGTCCCTTTGAGAAAGAATTCAGCAGACGTTCCTATTTATCAACATATGGCAAGTTTATTGAGGAAAAGAAAAAAAAGAGAGATGCCTACATAGACACAGGCAGACAGTCTTAAAGAACAAGAACAGCATTTGGCCAGAGCAAGTGGTGTTCTTTTATAGTGTTCTTAGATGAAATTATTGTGGAAATTATTGCCTTGGGGTCAAATTGGGTTGGTCTTCGAAAATTGATAATCTGGGTCTCCCTGATGGCGCAGGGGTTAAAGTCTCAGTGCTATCAAGCTATCGCCAGCCACTGCAGCATGAGTTCAATCCCCAACCAGGGAGCGAACCCACAGGGCACAGCAGACCTCTACTGTCTCACCCCGCTGCACCCCTCAGCAGTGTATTTCAGTAGATCGCCTGTTCTGCTCCCCTCTGTCTCTGGTGAATCCTCTCCCTGCCCACATCTCTGACCTATACCCCAGTTCTTGTATGCATAAATAAATAAAAAATAAATCTTTTAAAAAGATAAAATAAGATTAATAATCCTCTCTGCCCCCACCCCTAGTTGATAATCTTTTTGACTCCACCTCAGATTCCTGGAAACTTCCATAGCCAGATTTAGTCTAAGATTCATTAATCATTCCTACCCCCACCTCTGGGGTTTAACCTTGTGAGTCCTTCCATCCTAAATTTTTCTACTCTAAATTTCCATCAAATATACACAGTAGAATATTATTCAGCCTTAAAAAGAAAGGAAATTCTGACACCTGCTACCACATAGGTGAAGTTTTGAGGCCATTATGTTAAGTGAAATAAGCCAGTTTCAAAATAATAAATAAGTGTTGTTATGAGGCAGTCCATTTACATGAGGTACTTAGAGTGGGGAAATACGGAGAGACAGAAAGCAGAATGGTGGTTGGCAGGGGCTGGGGAGGGGAAATGGGGAGTCATGGTTGAAATGGGGACAGTTTCAGTTTGGGAAGCTGAATTCTGGAGGTGGATGGTGGTAATGATTACACAATAGTGTGAATGTTCTTCATGCCACTGAACTGTTCACTTAAAAATGGTTGAAGTGGTAAGATTTATGTTGATATATCTTATATCTTGTTGATATAACAATATCTTATATCTTATATCTTGTTGATATAACAATATATCTTGGATTGTTTAGTTTAATAATATGCTTTAAAGATGAAAAAAATCCTGGAAATCATTCATATGTCCATCAGCATTAACTGTGTTCAAAATAAAGAAATGAAAAAAGCTTTTCCCTGAAATGTTTCCAGAGAAAAGGGAAGTGAAAAGAAATGGGTGAAAGCTTTGAGCTTCCCCTAATTCTGGGAGAAACAGAAGATGAGAAGATGATATTGGAATTTTGAGGCCAAATGTTAAGAGGTAACAAGTTCTAACTTGAGGACGGGAACAATTACTCTAAAAAGTGAATGCCCCAGTCCCTCCTCTCAGGAAATCTTGGCCTTGTGCTGAGAATGGGCAGAGGGTTTTGATGTTCTTTTGAAACAAGTGATGTAACCAAGGAGAAGAAGTCGCAGATGAATGAGACAAGAGCCTTCATTTCAGGGCTCTCACTTTCAAGAGTGATCGGGATAGAACGGCCATGATAGTGGGCGGGGAAATGTTTTCACAACCAAAATGCACAGGACATTATACACCACAAAGGAGAGAAATCTAACCCAGCATAGGAACAATAGGCAGGGCAGAAGGGAGATGGCCTTGTACCAGACTGTAGGGGTGAATTTCAGAAAACCAAGCAGAGAGAGGAGTTGGAATGAGGAGCAGGTCTTCCAGGCATGGAGAATTTCATGGACGAGGACATGAAGGGGAAAAACAGGAAGGAAACCATAACTAGTACTTTTTTTTTGGAGTATAATATTGTGATTTATAATAAAAAAAGACGTATTTGGTCACAGTCCCTGTGTCTGACACAGAGCTCCTAAAACTCTGGGAGTTTCCTAAGTTATCAGAGAGATAGTGATGTCTTTTGGCATTTATAACAAGTCCCTTTCAACTACACCTGAGTTTTATGTTCCTGAGGTGACTTTTGGAAAGCCCTGGGGATGGGGCTGGTTGCCTGGGGAACTAGCCACTGTTTAGAGGGTTGGGGTTAGCCTCCCTCCCCCTACCTCTGGGGAAGGGAGAAAGGTGGTAGGTTGAGTCCAGTCACCAATGACTGCTGATTTAATCAAGCATGTCTATGTAATGAAGTCTCTGTAGCAATCCAAAAGAAGGGTTTCAGGAAAGCCTCCAGAGTGATGAACATGTAGAGAGTGGTGTGCTTGTAACAGGGTGGTCCCAGGAGAAAGGGTGTGTCCCAGGTTCCCTGTCCCACCCAAAGTAGGGTGGAACTGAGCAGGATATGAGAAGCTTGAGACACACAGAAGAGAGGACACACACAGAGGAGACACACAGACAGAAGACAGGAGGAGATGGAAGAAGGATGGAAAGCCAGCAGAGGCCCAAGGAGCAGAGAGACTTGTAAAGAAGCTGCACTGGCCTGGACTGGTTGAAATAGACGTGGGTGAGAGACCCGTGGGGAGGTTAACGATGGCTGTGTTGATTTTGGTTTTGATTTTGTTCTGTTCCTCTCAGAATTGTCTGACTGTATCTGACCCTTTTGGA